>PIJE02002341.1:0-73205 GCA_002895965.2 Coryphaenoides rupestris | reverse complement strand
AGGGTTTCACACTTGTGGCGACAAGTTGAGGATCTTACCGGCCCGCGTGTGGAACACCACCTCTAAACACATGGACTCGTAGAGGAAGGAGTAGACGTGACTGTTGGCCCTTCTCTCTGCCACCTTCCACTCATTCACCCTGTATGGGAGCGGGTCACAATGAGAAACATGCTCATCTACACATGGCGGGGGTAAGCCCTTGTATGCATGATATGTATGAATATATGTAGGTGTGTATACATGAATGCTGACCTGTGCAGCAATGTGATATGTTCATTGAAATCCTGAGTCTCCCTTTGGAGCTTTTTCACTTGGTCCATGTTGTACTTCTTCTGCATTTCCATTTCAAGCATTTGTCTGAGGCAAACACAAGCAAGCATTATTTACATATACAGTAGATAGATATACATCAGATAGAGACAGTTAAAGAATATCCAGCAAAATAGGTGCCTAACCTCAATGAGAGTTGCCTACCCTGAATAAATAAAGGTCAAATCAAAATAGACAAATGGCTGATATAACTCTAGAATATTTCCACTTTTGGGAGACAAGATAGTCTTTTTGATTATGATCAATTGTTTTTTCATAGGATGAATGCTTTTGCTGAATGCAGGGATTCATTTGTGACATCTCATTAGCTTGTTGAAGCAGAATCAAATAAAGAGTCAATGTCATCTTCAAATGCTCGTCTAATGACACCTGAATGCTATAGAACATACACACAAACACGATTTACCTTTCCTTATCGGCCAGCTCTGTTGTGACGCTCTCCAATTCTGCAGATAAAAGTGGACCATTTGTTTGAGTTTTTGATGTAAATAAATAATTCACGTGACTTATTGAGCTCTTTTGTTCAATTTACCAAGCTGACTTGACTTCAAAGTCGGTTTGCTGTCATCTAAACCGCTCCCCTCGACTGCTGCAAGTTCTGGGAAACAACAAGAAACCACCGAGTTGACGATAACCAAATTGTGCTTGAATGGCTTGACGTGGTACTCATGTCATGCGTGTTTCTCGTTACCCGCTTCGAGTTCCCGGATGCAGTCGTCCAAACTTCTCAGCATCCCATCCGCCTCCTCCGTCTTCTCTCGCAACTTCTGCTGTTCGTCCTAAGAATAAAAATGAAACAAATACATGTTCACCGTTTTGGTTTTGTTTGAACTGTGAGAATCACGTAATAATGGGCCACAGAGGATAGGATTAGAGGAATGGGCATCCCCCTTACCAGATTAGCCTGGCGGAGATTTGAATAAAGAGCCTCTTTCATTTCATCCGACTGAGCCTTGCTTCTCTTCCGGAAAAAGTTGCTGCTCTCCTTCAACTTTGCGCCGAAACATTCCATCTGTGGAGAGATAAGTACACATTAGAGCCACACCGTAATTATCATGTAAAATACATAATTGTCCTTGTGCTCACGTCGATTACAAACTGTACTTGACTGTCAAGAACACTTCTGACATACAACGTTGCTGCACTGATAGTTCTATGTAAATCGGGGTGTGTACTGGTGTAATAATACGTAGTAAAAAGAATAATATACTAAGACCTGGACACATTCCTATAGTCCATGTTATTTTGTCGGCTTTTATGGGTAAATAGATTTGGATGTCGTCGGCAAAACAGTGAAAGGAAATGTTATGTTTCTTGAAAATGGACATCCGGCATAGAATCCAACAATTCTCTGGTCTCCAGTCTATGCTGGCCACTTGACCGACCGACCCCCCCCGACCCCCCCATTTTTTTTTGGATCTACATGATTCATGTGAATTACATTTTCATTCAGAATTTCGCTGAAAAGCAATTAGTTTGCAGGTATGGATATCTGTGATGCATATTGTAACTGTTTGCACTGCCACAAGAATAATGGAAGAATTGCTAACAGTGCATTTCTGACTCCGATGGCTCCTCTGTCTACTCTGCCCAGTTGTTTAAAACTACTTTGTATACAACTCTATGTGTTCTAAACTTCTCTTGACTGCTCTTACAATTGGATGGTCTGCTTTGATTGTTCTCAGTTTCACTTGTAAGTCTCTTCAAGTGAAAATGTTGTCTGCTAAATGTCTGCTAATCATGATGATGCGTGTGTGATGTCCAGAACATGCTGGCGGGGGCGCTGTTCGGCCCCTGGGAGGGTCTGGCCCTCGCCTGTCTGCTGACCACCTCGGGCTCCACCTTCTGTTACCTCCTCTCCTACACCTTCGGGAAGAACCATGTGGTCTGACTGTTCCCAGACAAAGTGGCCATGCTGCAGAGAAAGGTACACACCCCCCCACCACCCCTACGGTGGGGTGTGTGTTAGGTGTTAGGATCTGGGGGATATTTGCTGATATGTGTGTCTATATGTTTGTCTATCTACTGTATGTAACCATCTCTCTCTCTCTCTATCTCTCCATCTCTCTCTCTCCATATATGACTGTCTGTCCATCTGTCTGTCCATATATCCATGGATATATGGTCCATATATCCATGGATATATGGTCCATATATCCATGGATATGTCCGTATATCCATGTATCTATGTATCCATCTATCTATCTATCTATCTTCTTTTATATCCTTCCCCTCTCAACACGATTGCTCCATCTTTCCTCTCCACCTCCTTCCTTCCCTCCGCCAGGTGGAGGAGAACCAGAGCAGTCTCTTCTTCTTTCTCCTCTTCCTGCGTCTCTTCCCCATGACTCCTAACTGGTTCCTTAACATCACCTCCCCCATCCTCAACATCCCCCTCCCCCTCTTCTTCCTCACTGTGCTCATAGGTGAGCACACACACACACACACACACAAACATATGCAGACAAGCATGCAGGCACACACACACACACACACACACACACACACACACACACACATGCAGACACGCATGCAAACACACACACACACACACTCACACATGCAGACACGCATGCAGACACACAACCACATGCAGACACACACACACACACAGGCATACATGCAAACAGACAACCACATGCAGACACACACACACAGACACACATGCACACACACACACACACACACACACACACATGCAGACACACAACCACATGCAGACACACACACACATGCAGACACACATGCAGACACGCATGCAAACACACACACACACATACACACATGTAGACACACACAAACATATGCAGACAAGCATGTAGGTACACACACACACACACACACATGCAGACACACATGCAGACACGCATGCAAACACACACACACACACACTCACACATGCAGACACGCATGCAGACACACAACCACATGCAGACACACAGACACACATGCAGACACGCATGCAAACACACACACGCACATACATACATGTAGACACACACACGCACGCACATACACACATACACATGCAGACACGCATGCAGACACACATGCATGCAAGCAGACACACACACACACGCTAGGACTGATCGCTTGTGATTTCGATAATTATGATTCACTATTAGTGGGAATGATAATTTTTGCATCACAATTTTCATTTTCACTGAAAAAAATATCACAATATTAGATTTGTTGGGGTCTGTACCAAACAAACTTGTAGAAAGAAAATTGTAGGCCAGGGCCTCTCTGCAGCACGACAGTACCTTATTTATAATATAATAACACATTTTACCCATATTCATATCCAAATGGCAGGAGCTGCAATTGGCCATAACGGGATTGTGATCATATTTTGATGAATTATTCAGCCCTAACACAAACACACACATACACACCTCCTAAGCCTAAAGATGGTGTCCTCCATCTCGTCCCACAGGTTTGATTCCATACAACTTCATCTGCGTCCGGACCGGCTCCATGCTGTCAGAGATCTCCTCCATGGACGACATCTGGCCATCGCCTGCGCCGCCCTGCTGCCTGGCGCGCTGATCCGCCGCTACGGACAGACACACCTCCACCTGGACGAGCAGCAGACGGGAGACAACAGAACAGGCCTGGACCGCAAGGCACAGTGAGGATGAGGGTGGTGGAGACGTAAAGAACAGACACAGAGAGAGAAGGGGGGAACTGGACAGTCGCACTTCTCGTAATTCTTCTAGGAGCGATGGTCTCTCCTCTACTCCAGCATTACAATAGTTTTATTATGGTGTGTGTGTGTGTGTGGGTGTGAGAGAGAATGTCTTTTGGCTGGATGTTTTTCTTTACAATTTACATTTATTGGGGATTACATCTTTATTAAAGACATATTGGCTTTGGTTTTGTTTTATAATTAAATTCCAGGCAGTTATATTTAAGTGAAGGGTTTTTATTAAACATATAACAAACAAATAACAGATTGTAGAAGTACGGTTCCAGATGCAAGTTGTGGTTTTGTGTATGTCAATAATCCACTCACACTGACCACCGTAAACACGTCAACACATACGTACCATCCCAGATAACCATGTCACATGCATACACAAATATTAATCAGTGTCTGAAACTGAACAAATCTAAGATAAGAACATATCTACATGCAAATTACATTAAGGGCAACTACAATGGTAAGCAGGAAGAGTAAAGGAATCAGTAGTCCTTCAACAGTGGTCAATATATCATAAAGGCAATGGGGGGTTCATCTTGATACAGTTAAACACACACAAATGTCACATTGTTCACCATCATTTCTAACCCAAATTATATCCATGGCTTAACTACACAAGTTTGCTCTAAACCTGATCAAAAGTAATGAAACCAAACTATAAAAAGAAAATACTGCATCATTGTTCTTCAACATAGGAATATATAAGGCTAGGTGCACTGAGCTGAGCACTGTCCATTAAATTATTAATGTCAAAACGCCTACTTCAGGAGACCTGTATGACGTTTGACAGTTCGTCAGGCATTCTACAAACTCCACCATCCTGGAGATGTCAAAGGTTGGCAATAAAATGTGGTGCGATTTTCTCTGTAATGTTTTATACTAACGTAACTTATTGATTTGGCCTCACTTGGATTAGAAGTGAACGTTAGCTTCTTTGTTATTTTGGACGTGCATGTACATATATCTAACAGTGAATAAATATAGCGTGTTGTACATCGGCTGCAACACTGGGGGACCTAGCCAGTCTGTCAGTGCTAGCCAAACTTCAATTCCTTTAGACAAAGGCTGAATTTAAGGCTGAATTCCAGTGTCACAATATTACAATACTTATGTATATCAAGGTATGAAAACAATAGCATAATTGTATCCATCGTTGATAAAGAGGACCATTATTCCAATTAGAATACAAATACAAATTCAGCTCCAGAATGCAGCTTGAAATTCACGATGCAAACAAATAATGAGCGAAAACGTCCACTAAACGGGTTGCATATTCAGTGTTTGCTATGATGGGGTTTTATCCAGTGCAAAAGGTTAAGTGCATTGAAGAAACCCAAATCCTCTGTCAATCACCTGCATGGCAGACAGAAGAATATATCTGTGGTGTAAACGGCAGTATTGTGTTTCCAGAGACACAATGCATACTGCACGAGGTTCACTTAAGGTCCTACTATGAATTCTGCATATACGCCTGTTGGAAATTGTTCTGCCAGGGTAAGAGATACAAGCGCTTGTGTTCTGCGACATGAGGATCCAGAATTGTTCTGTCGGCAGAACCACAGTCTGCAGGCTCAACATCTGGAGATACTCGTCTGCCCCGTCTGCCAAGCACTTATCCACGACCTGGAGAGATCAAGACAGGAAGAGGTGCATGTCGAGTCATCTACAAAGCCTCTCACAACAGTTAATCGCTTCATATCCGGGTTGACAAAGTATTATGTGTTAATAAACCATCAGTGGTACTGACTGTGCAAGGCGTATTAGGGTCGAGGGTAATGGTGCTCGCAAAGCAGAACTAGCGTGTTGAATCACAAAACAACTCAATGAAATTGAGCGAGAAGTGCAGCTTCACTTTGGTGCAAGATCAACTTCAAAACAAGACCAAGGTCTAAAAGGCACAGCTAGGGCTGGGCAGTATGGACAGAATCTTCCATCCCAAATCTGATATACTGTAGGTCATTTCAGATCTCAATAACGATATGTATGACAATCTACCAGGTGTCCTGCTAAGCCAATAAATAGACGACATAAAATTATCACATTGCCACGCCTATTTTATAAACACCATCAGATTTTTTTTAAATAAATAATCATCAGTAGTGTGGATATAATGACTAAGTGGGTAAAGGCAAATAATGGTTTTATTCTCAGAGGAATCTAGAGAACTTAACGTAGTAACGTAGCCTTTAAAACTAGGGAAAGACAACACTTATGCCTTATCACAACATCACAATATCCAAAATGTAAGATGATCTAGTTTTATATTGATATAACATCCATATATTGCCCAGGCCTCTTTAATAAACTGCTTTTGGCAATATACATTTTACAATGTAACCTTTAATAGGCAGGAGTCTAATGTATTGTGGCCCTTCCAAACCCCAGCATCCTTTAGGGAAGAGAGTGCTTACCTTAATGGCACTTTGAACTTTCTCAAAAGTCCCCTTGAGGCAGACTTCAAGTAAGCCATCTATCATTTTGGTAGGGACTACCTGGAGCAAAACAAAACAATAGGACAATATTGCCAATGGAGATTAGATTAGAGTTCATGAATAAAGTGGTTCAAGAAGTAGCCATGCTAAAACTAACCAAATGAATCAAGAAGGTCACTCGACTCTCAAGCAAAACACTGGTAGGATTCCCCAACAGCAAAACGTGCAAACATCGATTATGTATTATGAATATTATTAATTGTAAAATAGATCGCTACATCGCTATCTCAATAGCTAAATAAGAGTAAGCAAATGTGCAAAGGGTTAGATTAGACACACTTTGTTTCCTCTGCACCCTGTTATAACATATTTGTTTGTTATGTGCATAGCCTGTGGTCCAGAAAAGGGTTCTGGTCATGGATATAATATAACAATGGCCGCACGATTCCAATCACTTCCAATCAAGTGGCGATGAAAGACGGCCAGGTGAGTTATGGAGAGAGGACTCACTCCTGCTATCTCCACAACAGTCTTCTCTGTGATCTCTTTGTCTACGTTGAGGCGCGGCGCTCTGGAGGAACGTGATGGCCTTCCGCAGGTCACCCTCAGACACCTTCACCGCTGTGATTTTAAACTTGGTCATTGCAAAAAAAAGTCGGGGGAATACGGCTCTGCATAGATCTATGCTTAGTTAATAAGGCAGTGATCCCAGACAAATAACCTTTTGCCCACCTCTGAGGAGCTCACCACACAGTGGTGACAGTGTTCACTAAGCTCGACCTGCGCCAGGGCGATCTGCAGGTGCCACTCCACCCAGCCTGCAGGGACCTCACCACCTTTGTAACACACGCTGAGGTGTTCCGATACACTCGGATGCCATCTGGGATAAGCTCCGCCCCTAGCTGCTTTCAAAGTTGATGAGCATCATCTTTGCCAGCATCCCTGACGTAGCAGTATTCCTCGAAGACATCGTTGTTCACGCTCCAGACCTCGAGTCACACAAAAAGCATTTTTTAGGCATGATGGCCTACTACCTCCTTTTCCTACCCCACTACTCACAGACCACTGCATCCCTCCGCCAGCTGCTTAAGAAAGAAGAGTCGTGGAACTGGACTACAGCATGTTCAGCGGCCGTGCAAACACTTAAGGCCCAGCTCACAACACCCCCACTTCAACCCAGACTGGAGCAGTCCTGTCACAGGTACAGGACAGGGTGGAGAGGCCTGTAGCCTTTGTCTCCAGGGCTTTAACGGCAACAGAACAGCGCTAATCTGTAGTTGAGCATGAGGCGCTTGTCTGTGTTTGGGCCTCTGAAAGGTGGCACCTCTACCTCTACGGACGGCATTTCGTCCTCCGAACGGACCATCAGTCCCTGACCGCGTTTTCTGAACAGCATCGGGCTCTGGCCATAAACCCCTGCGTCTACACAGATGGGGTGAACGGCTGAGGCAATATTATTACGAGCCGAAATGTACCCCTTGGAGGGAGAGTCAGAGCGTGACCTCATACTGACCACGCTGCGCACGTACATACGCTCTGGATGTGAATGTCCCTGACGAGCGCACTCCATTTGCTAGGGTGCGCGACTAGGGTCATGCTCGGCCGATGTGTCTCCAGGGGCCTTTGCACTGTGGCGTGTACTATCAATGGCACATGAGGGGGAACCTGGCCATTGTTAAACTGAAACAGTGGTGTAGAGACTTTGTCTGGTGGCCATGCATTGACCGCCACATTGAAGCACTTGTTAGAGACTGTGCACCATGCCTCCTCAGCGGGAAGACCTCCCTCTACAGCCAGTCTCATGGCCGTCCTGCCCATGGGAACATCTCCAGCTCGATATCTGTGGCAATATCCATGGCCGTGGAATTCCCCACCATCAGCACTTCCTGGTGGTGCTGTATGACCTCCATTCGAAATGGCCTGAAGTGGTTCTGGCTGGGACCGTCACAACGAAGGTTATCACAGAGATCCTGGAGGCCCTGTTTGTACGCTGGGGCATGTCTCATGCCGTCACCACAGATAACGGGCCCCAGTTTGTCTCTGCAGACTTCTGGAGGCATCAAGCGGTTTAATGAGAGCCTTAAGAACGGCATCCAAGCACACTTGGCTCAGGGGTGTGCGTTCCAGACAGCACTCAACCAAACCCTGATGCACTACAGGGCCAGCCAGCATGTCACAACCAGAGCTCATGCTGGGTCGGGAAATTAAACTGCTGCTGGACAGGCTCAAGGCAAAAGGCATGGCAGCACCTGCAGCGGGCGGCCTACAGGCACGGGACAAAGCCTCCGTAAACAGACACCAGCATCAAATCACTGCTATCTGAGTGGTTGACTGGGTCCGAGCCGGTAGGCCTCATCGCTGAATCTCATGATGGTGTCGAACTGATTGATTTCCTACACAAACACAATAACTAGACAATAACTTTAAGCTAATGAATGAAATTATAGGCTAAAATACACAATGACGCTGAACTCTCCCACGGAGTACAAAAGGGGAGAGGTAAAGGTGTGGGATATCATTTATAGGGAGGGACCATAAAAGTGACCATAGGGTTACAGAAACTCAAAGTCTCAGACGTTCCACATATGTTCCACATTGACCACATTGAGGCCTAACATGTCAGCTATTTACAAAGATTTGGCTAATATGGCTAATGTGTATTTGACTCTGTTACAAATACTACTGCTGTATTATTGTCTGTTTCCATAAGCTTTCCATTATTAACAGGTTGGGAAAGACACACTTTCACTTAATTTGGGAAGTTAACGTTACTTTAGCAACTAGTTACCTAGTAAGTTTAGTTACTTAAACAGCATATTATGTGGTTGGCAGCAAACAAGATTGACCTTAAAAGTAGTATCCACATTCTGTCCCGCTAAATGTTGTTTTATTTGTCTCGAGGCGATTTGACCCGCAAAATGTTGCCAGTCCATGGAAAAGAAGATGCTGCAGTTATCTTGATTCTGATTGGCCAAAAGACTCGAGACATCCGGCATAGAATCCAACAATTCTCTGGTCTCCAGTCTATGCTGGCCACTTGACCGACCGACCCCCGCCCCCCCCCCCGCCCAAAAAAAACTTTGGATCTACATGATTCATGTGAATTACATTTTCATTCAAAACGGCGAATTTTGCTGAAAAGCAATTAGTTTGCAGGTATGGATATCTGTGATGCATATTGTAGCTGTTTGCACTGCCACAAGAATAATGGAAGAATTGCTAACAGTGCATTTCTGACTCCGATGGCTCCTCTGTCTACTCTGCCCAGTTGTTTAAAACTACTTTGTATACAGCTCTATACGTTCTAAACTTCTCTTGACTGCTCTTACAATTGGATGGTCTGCTTTGATTGTTCTCAGTTTCACTTGTAAGTCTCTTCAAGTGAAAATGTTATCTGCTAAATGTCTGCTAATCATGATGATGCATGTGTGATGTCCAGAACATGCTGGCGGGGGCGCTGTTCGGCCCCTGGGAGGGTCTGGCCCTCGCCTGTCTGCTGACCACCTCGGGCTCCACCTTCTGTTACCTCCTCTCCTACACCTTCGGGCAGAACCATGTGGTCTGACTGTTCCCAGACAAAGTGGCCATGCTGCAGAGAAAGGTACACACCCCCCCACCACCCCTACGGTGGGGTGTGTGTGTTAGGTGTTAGGATCTGGGGGATATTTGCTGATATGTGTGTCTATATGTTTGTCTATCTACTGTATGTAACCATCTCTCTCTCTCTCTATCTCTCCATCTCTCTCTCTCCATATATGACTGTGTCTGTCCATCTGTCTGTCCATATATCCATGGATATATGGTCCATATATCCATGGATATGTCCGTATATCCATGTATCTATGTATCCATCTATCTATCTATCTATCTTCTTTTATATCCTTCCCCTCTCAACACGATTGCTCCATCTTTCCTCTCCACCTCCTTCCTTCCCGCCGCCAGGTGGAGGAGAACCAGAGCAGTCTCTTCTTCTTTCTCCTCTTCCTGCGTCTCTTCCCCATGACTCCTAACTGGTTCCTTAACATCACCTCCCCCATCCTCAACATCCCCCTCCCCCTCTTCTTCCTCACTGTGCTCATAGGTGAGCACACACACACACACACACACACACAAACATATGCAGACAAGCATGCAGGCACACACACACACACACACACACATACACATGCAGACACACATGCAGACACGCATGCAAACACACACACACACACACTCACACATGCAGACACGCATGCAGACACACAACCACATGCAGACACACACACACACACAGGCATACATGCAAACAGACAACCACATGCAGACACACACACACAGACACACATGCAGACACACATGCAGACACACACACACACACACACACACACACACACACATGCAGACACACAACCACATGCAGACACACACACACATGCAGACACACATGCAGACACGCATGCAAACACACACACACACATACACACATGTAGACACACACACAAACATATGCAGACAAGCATGTAGGTACACACACACACACACACACATGCAGACACACATGCAGACACGCATGCAAACACACACACACACTCACACATGCAGACACGCATGCAGACACACAACCACATGCAGACACACAAAGACACACATGCAGACACGCATGCAAACACACACACGCACATACATACATGTAGACACACACACGCACGCACATACACACATACACATGCAGACACGCATGCAGACACACATGCATGCAAGCAGACACACACACACGCTAGGACTGATCGCTTGTGATTTCGATAATTATGATTCACTATTAGTGGGAATGATAATTTTTGCATCACAATTTTCATTTTCACTGAAAAAAATATCACAATATTAGATTTGTTGGGGTCTGTACCAAACAAACTTGTAGAAAGAAAATTGTAGGCCAGGGCCTCTCTGCAGCACGACAGTACCTTATTTATAATATAATAACACATTTTACCCATATCCATATCCAAATGGCAGGAGCTGCAATTGGCCATAACGGGATTGTGATCATATTTTGATGAATTATTCAGCCCTAACACAAACACACACATACACACCTCCTAAGCCTAAAGATGGTGTCCTCCATCTCGTCCCACAGGTTTGATTCCATACAACTTCATCTGCGTCCGGACCGGCTCCATGCTGTTAGAGATCTCCTCCATGGACGACATCTGGCCATCGCCTGCGCCGCCCTGCTGCCTGGCGCGCTGATCCGCCGCTACGGACAGACACACCTCCACCTGGACGAGCAGCAGACGGGAGACAACAGAACAGGCCTGGACCGCAAGGCACAGTGAGGATGAGGGTGGTGGAGACGTAAAGAACAGACACAGAGAGAGAAGGGGGAACTGGACAGTCGCACTTCTGGTAATTCTTCTAGGAGCGATGGTCTCTCCTCTACTCCAGCATTACAATAGTTTTATTGTGGGGGGGGGGGGGGGGGGTGTGTGTGTGTGTGTGTGTGTGTGTGTGAATGTCTTTTGGCTGGATGTTTTTCTTTACAATTTACATTTATTGGGGATTACATCTTTATTAAAGACATATTGGCTTTGGTTTTGTTTTATAATTAAATTCCAGGCAGTTATATTTAAGTGAAGGGTTTTTATTAAACATATAACAAACAAATAACAACAGATTGTAGAAGTACGGTTCCAGATGCAAGTTGTGGTTTTGTGTATGTCAATAATTCCACTCACACTGACCACCGTAAACACGTCAACACATACGTACCATCCCAGATAACCATGTCACATGCATACACAAATATTAATCAGTGTCTGAAACTGAACAAATCTAAGATAAGAACATATCTACATGCAAATTACATTAAGGGCAACTACAATGGTAAGCAGGAAGAGTAAAGGAATCAGTAGTCCTTCAACAGTGGTCAATATATCATAAAGGCAATGGGGGGTTCATCTTGATACAGTTAAACACACACAAATGTCACATTGTTCACCATCATTTCTAACCCAAATTATATCCATGGCTTAACTACACAAGTTTTGCTCTAAACCTGATCAAAAGTAATGAAACCAAACTATAAAAAGAAAATACTGCATCATTGTTCTTCAACATAGGAATATATAAGGCTAGGTGCACTGAGCTGAGCACTGTCCATTAAATTATTAATGTCAAAACGCCTACTTCAGGAGACCTGTATGACGTTTGACAGTTCGTCAGGCATTCTACAAACTCCACCATCCTGGAGATGTCAAAGGTTGGCAATAAAATGTGGTGCGATTTTCTCTGTAATGTTTTATACTAACGTAACTTATTGATTTGGCCTCACTTGGATTAGAAGTGAACGTTAGCTTCTTTGTTATTTTGGACGTGCATGTACATATATCTAACAGTGAATAAATATAGCGTGTTGTACATCGGCTGCAACACTGGGGGACCTAGCCCAGTCTGTCAGTGCTAGCCAAACTTCAATTCCTTTAGACAAAGGCTGAATTTAAGGCTGAATTCCAGTGTCACAATATTACAATACTTATGTATATCAAGGTATGAAAACAATAGCATAATTGTATCCATCGTTGATAAAGAGGACCATTATTCCAATTAGAATACAAATACAAATTCAGCTCCAGAATGCAGCTTGAAATTCACGATGCAAACAAATAATGAGCGAAAACGTCCACTAACGGGTTGCATATTCAGTGTTTGCTATGATGGGGTTTTATCCAGTGCAAAAGGTTAAGTGCATTGAAGAAACCCAAATCCTCTGTCAATCACCTGCATGGCAGACAGAAGAATATATCTGTGGTGTAAACGGCAGTATTGTGTTTCCAGAGACACAATGCATACTGCACGAGGTAAGAGCAGGGAGGCTGACAGGACAACAGCAGTGAGGGGGCTGCTCAGAGGGGTGGGCTTGGTTTCACGTGATATACTAGTCCTTCCTGCAACAACTAATGGCACTCCCAGTCCCAGGGCTCACAAATAGATTGGGTGTCAAGGTGAAAAGTGGTGTGTTTGTAACACAAAATAAAAGAGTTCACGAGTTATTTTTTAAATTAAAAAAATACAATATAATGGCAGTCTCAATACAATGGCCAGTCTACAATAGCTGTGATTTGCTAACAATGACTGAAAAGGACAATCACTTTGCTCCCACTTTCTCTCGTTCACAAGTCCTTCACTTTCCTTTGAAGCCTCCCGTCATCTCCTCTTCCTCATCCCCTCCCCTCCTTCGGCCTCCCTCTCTCTCTCTCCCTCTCTCTGGACAATGACTAGGCCCAAGGTCCCCTTGGTCCACACCAGAACCCCCAAATGGTTGGATGGATGTATGGAGGCTTCCCGGGACTCTGGCCACGGTGTGGTCTTGGTCGGTGGTCGGATTTGTCGGCCAGTGGGTGGGATTCGTACAGGGTTTCGACGCCATGCAGTCCTTGGCCCTTGTTCCTATGGTGACGTACTGTGGCACTAAGGGTACTGTGGGGTTGGGGGGGGGAGACTGTTGGATTTTTAGCACGGACTGCCTTCACCTTGATCAACTCCTCTGCCCTCTGCTTGCGTCATCCTCTCCTCCTTCACCCCTGCCACGGTCAGAGGAAAGATTCACCTGTTGGTGTGCTTACATTCTCCCCTGAGCCACTAGAGGGCGACATCAATATTTGGGGGGAAAGGAAGGGCAAGGAAAGAGAGGGAAGAAGAGAAACACCGGGAGTGAGGACGAGTTAAAGGTGCAATGTCAAGCAAGCAATTAAACACATTAAAATGCAAAAATTAATAGTGTTTGTCAAAGTATTGTTTTGAAGATGTGAACACAAATAGTTACTAATTAATTTAAAAACAGGAGCGATGCCATGTTGAAATGGTGTCATTACCATACACCACACATTCTTTACCATACTTTCACGTCATTTCACCGCCTCTTTGTTTCTGTAAAACAAAGTAAGCTGTCTGACCCATCAGCACTATGTGAGTTCACATCTTTGAAACAACACCATATTCATTTTTGTATTCATGTGTGTGAATTAATTTGCTTCTCGTTGACTTATTGCACCTTTCAGAAAGTGCAAAACACTAAACGTGTGAGAAAAGTGAGAAGAAAAGCGGGTTATGTGCCACCACTGAGTCTTGAGAAGCCAAGAACGCACGCACACACACACACGTGTTTACCTGCGGGGGTGCACTATATCCAGGACACACTGGTCTTTGTGGTAGCGGACAAACTGGGTGCAGGTGAGGCGGACTTCCTCTGGTACCAGAGAGGGACTCAGCTCCTCATCCTCACTGCGCTGCCACAGGCCTCGCAACCTAACACACACACGCAGACACACACACACGCAGACACACACACATTGACAACACCCGCCAAACGAACGGAAAGAACCCAACAGAAGCATTGGAAGCCGGTTTCCGATGCATTCCGGTAGACGCATACAGAGGCCTTCTCGGATCCAGAAGTTTGACAATGCTCTGACCGAACTTCAGGGGGGAGGGGTTTTCTGAAAGAGACAACACGTTTTCTGCACCGGAAGCCAGCAAGTGACTTGTTTCCGATGGGTTTTGTTGCAGAGATATTCATAGTACGATTTTATCAAATGTATTTCTAGTGAGTGGCCAGTCTACCACCAGATTTGTTTTTGCTCGTCGACCCACTGTCTACGAGTGGTTTAGTTTAGTGCTGGAGTTTGTGTTCACCGCTGGCCAAGGAGGATACAGACAAGGGCAAGACGATGCTATCGTTTTAGTTATTGGTCCTTTATTAGCAAATATGGAAGAATAAGCACAATTCCTTATGTTAAGGGCAAATGAGCTGCAAATGCGGTACACAAATAAATCGCAAGATCTCAAATGCAAACATGGTCTTCTGACCGGATCTCCTGAAGAGTCTTGCAATCGGTCACACCTTGCAATCGGGGCATCGTCTCTTATGTGAACAAGTCCCATTATCGGGAATTTAGTCTGGTTTCACGTCCATTTTGATCTCGTAGTAATCGGTTCCTTTTTTTGATAGATCATATATCACATATAAACTTTTTGTGTTCGTGTGAGCTCTGTGGGTGTTTGGGGGTAAGGGTGGGCTAGGTTTGTGTTAGCGCATTAGGGTGAGGTAGGTGGGTGTTAGGTAGAGTTATTGTAGGTGTGTTGGAGGGTGGGGGACCCTGGGGGTGTGGGGGTTGCCGCTCACCTCTTCCTGAAGGGCAGGAGGATGAGTTGTTTATCCAGGCCGAAGACCCCAAACGAGATGAAGCCCTGAGAAATACACACACACACACACACACACATTGTGAAACACACTCAGACAGGTCCCCTCCTCCCTGGTTTTTACAAAAAATACAGCATATCTGCGTCAGAAAATAAAAGTACAATTGAAGTTATTCATACGGTGATGCCCACACTCCGAATAAAACTCATATTTGTACACACCTGCCCGTAATTTGCAACAGCACAAAAAAACTGAAGTTCAAGGTACAGTCTTCCTGGATCTTTGTTGAATAACCACCAAAGACTACTGGAGAGATTCTAAAGAAAGAGAGACAGACAGACACGGGGTCGACACTGGCTCTGTTGGCCACACAGCTTCTATGGGGCTGTTGGCAGAAAACACAAACAAATAAACAGTCACCCCATGTTCAACATACACACATGGCAGTACAGTAACATCAGTGTTGCTGATGAGCCTCAATTCATATTTGTATATTTTCTATGTGTTCATGGTGTCTAAGGCTGGGCAACATGGACAAAATGGTGTATCCCAATATCCGTCATTTAATATTGAGAATGATATGTGTATATCACAATATTGCATGTTTTGGGGAAATTCATACACATAAATAGTCTATATGTGAAGCCTATTTCCGTGTGAATAAAATACTTGATACCAACTTTAGCGCAAATAATAGAACAGCTTGAACAGTCTGGTAAGTTCAGAAAATGACATCACTTTACTCTCATGCAGCCTTTAAAACTTGGACAAGACAACACTGATCACTTATGTCATATCACGATCTCAGGATATCCACAATCTAAGACGATATGTAGTCGCCTGTCACCATGGGCGTAGAATTTAGTGGGGACGCTGGGGACATGTCCCCACCAATATCCAGCGATATATCATATCAGAGTTTCTATTGGCCCAAAGCTAACATGGGTGGGAGTAATGGACACAATATGCTTGTTTTATTGGCGCAAATGGTCCCCGCCTGTAGATACCGGTATGCATCTTTTAATGATACATTAAAAAAGCACGACTAGTCATCATTCTATCAATGAAGTCGAAAAAAAGTCTAGTCGTCGATGACGTCATCACACACACGCACACACACATACACAACACGCAGAGACAGAAGGGCTGTCCAAATTCAGTAACAGCTTATTATATTGTGTAACGAAAATATATATTCCAACATTCAGAATGTCTCATTCGGTGTCAGCAATTATATGGGTTGAAAAAGAATGTAAACGAATAAATTGGTTTGGCATCGGCTTACAACTCAAAGCATGTGCAATCCACGCCGCCACAACAACATTATAAGAGAGCATCCTTTTTTTATTGTAACATACATTTAACTGAAAATGCATTCCTGCACGGGTCTGATTTTCAAGACCCGCTCCCCACCCCCACACCCGCGACGTGCAGAACCCGCCATCCGCACATATAACCCGACCCGAACCCTATCCTATAATATCCTATAATCCTATAATAACCATGATCCGTGAAATCGACTCATAATGATCACCTTACACTGATCACGATCAGTGTAAAAAAAATGAGGACAAAATGCCACCCGCGGGTTTCATCTTTTGTGAAGTACTTCCACACACTTGATGCGCAAGTCCGTGTTTGGCAGGAGTCGACTTGTGGTCATTACGTCGACTAGTCGACTAGTCTATGCAACCCCTATGATACAGCACAGTTTTATAATTTATAGCAAATGATTTCACGGACCGCCATTTTAAAATAGAATAGAATAGAATAGAACTTTATTAATCCCGAAGGAAATTATTGTGCCAGGTTACATAGCGATACAGTAGGCTACAATAAAACAATGTGGAAAACAACAGAATAAAAATAAAGAAACGGATTTACAAATGTGCAGTTAAAATATACTAATATGTAGGCAAGATAAGATATTCCGACGGCGAAAACAATTTGGCATAATTGAAGTGTAATATTATTGGACATGACATTAAGAATATTGCACATGATGATGAGAGATGAGAGGTCGTGTTATAGATAATATTTATAGACAACATGATAATAATAATAATAATAATAATAATAATATAGCACATGATAGAGTATTGCACATGATGTTGGACAGTAATATTAATATTGCACGTAATACTGTTGAGAACCGCTAGTGTATGTGTGTGTGTAAGGAGCCAATATACTTTGTTAAAAAAGGACAAAAGATGGATAGATTTATTTTATATTTATTTTCTGTTGAAAAATATCTAATTGTTCACCCTTCATCCTGTACACTCATCCACACCTCGACACGTAGCTCGGCGGAGCCGGCGATCGAACCAGCAACCATCCAGTTGCCGGACAACCACACTTAGCTCCGGAGCTACTGCCGATAGCTATTAGCGAAATATTTCCGAAATCAAATAATAATAATAATACAAGTAAATTATAAAACAAATAAGAAAAAATGCAGGTTCCAAACAGTCCCCCTAGCCACCACCGGCGACATCCACCTCCATGTAACACGTCCATCACAGGCGTGTATGTCTTGGAGAACCGTGTTAGCACGTCCACCACACGGTCCTCAGCTAACCGGATGTGGTTAGGAGGCGACTTTCCCCTGCTTATGGTCCGCAGCGCCAGCCATGATATTTATACCTGACACACCCAAGGGACCAAGCGGCAGGTCATAGCATCATGTCATATAAAACGTCACTGACGTCACTAGCGTCACCTGTCCTGCAGGGTTTTTTTGTTTTGTTTGTTTTATTAATGCAAGCGAATGCATTAACCCAACAAACAAATACAAATTAGACAGCCTCAAAAAATAAAATAAATATATACATAAATAAAATGGAAAAAAAGGGATTTGTGGTTCATCAGGAAATAAGATACACAGATATTCAAACAGATGCTGGGCTCCTAACATTTTACAATACTTCAATGATATTTTATATCACACTGTCTCATTCAAAAAAGCTCTAAATATGGGGGAAGTCTTAAGAAAGCCCCATTTATTAATACAATATTTTCCCAAAATAATCAAATTATTATTTAGACGTTCTGTTTTTTTGTTTTCCATTTGAAGACCAAACATTATGTTTTCATATGTTATATTGGGATAAATGTATGAATTAAGCTACAAGAGAAGAAGAGATGTTGTGCAGTTTCAATGTCTTTGACACCTTCACCGCTGTACCCTACAGAGAGATAGATGAGATAAAGATGTAGAAGCAGCCAGTCTTTGTACATGCAGCGACCATATAACATCGCCCCAGGGTTCCCACACCCTCTTCAGCGTTACATTCCAGCAGTGCTTCATTTGTAACCGGGGAGGTACCGGAACAATGGTGAAAATAAACACGACTGAGAAAAACGCAAACGCGGCGTCATGCCTATAAGTATGGGACTTACAAGTTTTCATCAGCTTACTCATTTCACCATTTCACAACACAACTGCCCACTAGCATAGCTGTGGGGCTTACAGTGAGTAGCCTAATCCAGTGTTTTTCTATCTTTTTTGGGGCAAGGCACATTTTTTACAGAAAAAAAATCCCGCAGCACACCACCAACCAAACATTTTACTAAATGACACATTGTAGCCTAATAGCGACACCTCTCGCACGCATCACTAATTTAATTGTCTTAAATTAACAAGGTCATTATTGCGCTACCTACTGCCAGTCACTACATTGAAGGCACAGACGCTCAACCATGGCAGTAACTAAATAATATTTTTTGGACGAATTAAGTGAAATTGGGTAATTTCTCACACAGTGGTTTTTATAGACACATACATTACGAGCAGGCTTTACAGAAACTCACGGACAGCAGTTAAAAGAAAGGCTTGAATGTGTGAACACTTCAATAACGCTGTAGCCTATTTAAGTCAAAAGAAAAAGGTCAAAATGACTTCTTGCAAGCACGGATCTCTAGCCAATCATGTGTGTCCCTGTGCACATGGAACCATTCACACTCTACCTCTTTGGAGTACTTGAGGTTCTCCTCTTGGATCTGATTGGCCAGCGGCTCGAAGCGGAGTTTAGAACACCTGGAGGTCAGCGGCTCGATGATCCTGCAAGAAAGCAGACAGAACATACAGATGGGCCGGGGAGATGATGCTGGGGGAAATCAAACCCACAGCCTTTAGGCTTTATCATTGATCAGGGTCACCGTTTCTCTGGATCTTCGTTGCTTTGCCAACTGTGTAGGTTTTGTAAACAAATTAATAAATTGTCAATCAATCCTCTACAGTAGTGTTTCCCAGCGTGGAAGGTGCAGGGGTACTGCAAAGCGACCCAGGGAGATGGAATGGAAGGGATCATTTATCCAGAAATACAAGAACTTACCAAGAACGGTGGGAATGAGTGTGTGGAGGGGCGGCGGCATTACGTATTTTTACCAAAGGGGGGGACCATGACAAAAAATATAATTGGGGTCCACTGCATCCAATGGGGGTTCATAACTAGACAGGAAGCGTTACTGACTGGATGGAGCCTTGACTTTGCTGTTGGCAACTCGTACCTGCTGACATAATTGCAGATGAGACAGAAGCGCGTGGTGCGAGACTCCTTCTCCATGGTCCTCCTGAGGGCAGCCTGGGCTGCACCAGTCATGGAGTCCGCCTCGTCCAGGATGATGATCTTGAAGGGAGGACACTTCTTCCCACTGGAAGGTACATCATACAAATAAATAAACACATTACGCTTCTTATGTGTTTCAATATATACAATACAATCAATCAAACTTTATTGCTATAGCACAAGTCAAACATCAAATGCAACTCCACGTGCTGAACATAAAACTGGAAATAAGAGAAGATCAAAAAAGCACAAGTTTTAAAAACAAAACATGAAAAATGTATAAATAACATTATAATAAAAACACTAGTTAAAAGCCAGGCTAAAAAGATGCATTTTCATTCTTCTTTTAAAGATTTTAAAGACACTTTCTGCAACCCTCAGGTCCTCTGGCAAGCTATACCAGAGGCTGGGGCCATAGAGGCTATGGCCTTTACAAGCCAGACAGGGAATCCATGCATTTGACTTTGTTTGGTTTAACCGTGGCATTAAATGACAAATGATGACAATACATCCATTGGCACAGATGGGTGCAGAGTGTGACCTGTGAAGAGTCTTACTCTGTGCGTGTTCCTGCCACGGTAAGCTGTGCAAAGCTCTTGACCTTCTCCCGGACCACCTGGATCCCACGCTCATCTGAGGCATTCAGCTCCAACACCCTCTGCTTGTACAGCTCTGGACTACAGGAACAAGCAAGATGGGTCACGATTCATGCCCACACATGCGCAGTTTGGCGGTATTCTAATGCTATTTGCATTTGGGTTGCAATCACAACAGAGCTCAGCCTTCAACTGCTGTTTATTAAAGCCAGCAGCTTACCCAAAGAGTTCTCTGGATGCTGCAAGGATGGTAGAGGTCTTTCCTGTTCCAGGGGGACCATAGAAAAGCAGGTTGGGCAGCTACAAAAAAACAACACATGTTTAATGACAATAGTGCCATCGCAATAATTTGATGAGGTTTGTTGTGAACCAGATGTAAACGTGTGTGAAGGCGTGCATGTCAGCACTGGATGCTACTCACGTCTGCCCCCTCCAAAGACTTCTTCAATACTGCCACCACCTCTTCTTGAAAAGCGACTTCATCCACACACTTGGTCCTGCTGTGAGGTCAGACAAGGCAGGTCTTCATTACATGCAGCTTTGTGGACATTTAATGAAGAAGGCTACCATACACATTTATACAGTAGATGCAGACCTTTACGTTTTGTTAAAAGCAAGTAGTTATAGTATAAAAAATACATATATTACTCTCAAGTAGGATGTCACTAATTGTATATTCGGGTACTAATGACAAACAGTTCAAGCGGCATTTAAAATAGTTCAGGCTCCATCTCTCTTACTATTTCTCGACCCAGGGGACAGGTCTGGCCTTCTTCTCGGTGCTGCTCCCCGGGGCAGCCTTGTCTTTCTGGACCTTGTTGGATTGGACAAAACGCCCGCATGGCTCCAGCCGCCTGACACACACGACGATGGAGACACTCACAATGGGATGCAGACAAACACAGGACATCTGTGTCTAGTAGCAGTAGCAGACAGGCTTGCCAGATAAGGTAGTCTCTTATAAATGACTCAATAATAACACAAGCTTCCTCGAATGTCCCTCACTGGTGAAACCTGCTGGAAAAATGTTAGCAAATGAGAGCGGACATGTGGTCCCCTGGTCTAGTCCACGGGAAGAGGCAGGAGGCTCTCTGCTCGTCTCTGCTACATGTCAGGGATTCAGAGAGGGGATTCAGGATTCAAGAGTTCAGAAACATAACTCACAAAATGATATTTCTACAAAACTTGACATGGGTTTAATAGCAATACACTGCTTGTTCCAAACTTGTCATATGGAATGATGTGGAATGTTATCATTTAATTGAGTATAAAACATTGAATCTTGATGACACTACTGGGGCCTCACTATTGGACAAGAAAAGCCACGTGGTGCTTGAGCCAATCAGCACGTTATTCTATTTTAAACCAAATCACCATTATTCTGTATGGCTCTACAAGAGTATTATACTCTTGTGTACTGGAATATCATTTTGGGAATTTGTTTTTCTGTTGTCGTCAACAGGCAGGTTCATATTTTTTATCTCTTTGAATCACTACATACGCTGCTGTTGTTCCATAGCAAGCTTGCACTGCCACCAGAGCACCAGAGGACAGTTGGACTTGACACGAACATTTAGAGAATTAGAGAAAGTAGGACTACTCATTTAAGATTTATATAGCGGCCAATAAAGGGTCTTATTGCCCCCATTCGCCTCAACAGTGCGATCTGTCTGCGACCGGTAACTCTGGTGGTCGTTGTAATGTTTAGCACTGCCATAAGCAGGACCTTTATTGTGAAATGCACTTGAACCGGAAACCAGGCAGTAGATTGTTCCATGCCGGGCATGAGGAATAAAAGCACCCAATGGAACTCCCTGACATTGCGTATACCTGGTGGTAATTTATATACAAGAGCGAGTCAGAACAGTCACTTAAGTGTTTACCTTCTCAGTGTTTACCTTCTCACATTCATTTGATTGAGAATCAACTTTCCATTCCACGTATGCACAAGAAAAAACAATGACTAGATATAGTAGCCAGGTACTAGAATGGCTGGATATAAGAACCATGCACACAATTGTCTTCAAATACGTTTTATGTCATATATGTCATATGGTGCATCAATAACCAGATTTATGAATGACTTGCTACCAATATTTGTTTCCCCAGCCCCAGTCAGATATTATTCTTAGAAAGCCAGATCAATTGTTGAGGTATGGGGATTATTCCCAATGATGAGGTCTTCTGAAATAGGAATCACATCAATTTGTTTTGAATGCTCATGAACTATCAGTATTTGTATTGAGGGTTAGAATGACGGGAGATTAATGGTCTGTGTTGAATAGCAGTGGACGCTTTCACTATAAAAGGTGGCTTTCAGTAACCAAGAGCTCTACGGTGACAGGCCATTCATTAACTCTGTCCTTGTTTCCCTTAACTGACCCAGATCAAGAGCTGAGGAATGTCATCGACAAGCTGGCCCAGTTTGTGGCTCGAAACGGGCCCGAGTTTGAGAAGATGACGATGGAAAAACAGAAGGACAACCTCAAGTTCTCCTTCCTGTTTGGAGGGGAATACTTGCTACTACGCACACACACACACACACACACACACACACACACACACACACACACACACACACACACACACACACACACACACCAACCAAATATTCATTTCAAAGAAACTTGTTAGAACGTTAGATCGTATATCTATCTATCTGTATGTATATTTGTGTGTGTTATGTGTATTTGTATGTGTGTGTCCATATATGTTTATTTTCATGTGTGTATAAACATAGGTGTATTTTATATATATATATTAGGGGTGTAACAAATAACCGATTTGAATCGGAAAATCGGTTTTGATTTAAAAGATGCGAGTGCATCGGTACACGGAGCCCTGGATCGGTCTAAACGTAGCATGAACCGGCCGATGGCCCGATCACAAAGTTATGAATCAGTTTTATGTTGTTGCTGTGCTGCTGAATCCTCCGTCTGCTCAGTGTCTGCAGCGCTGTCTCTCTCACACACACACACACACACACACACACACACACACACACACACACACACACACACACACACACACACACATTAAACTCTCGCGAGACTTGTCATAGTAACGTTAGATAGCTGCTCTGTTTGCGAGGGAAAGACAAAAAATGTCCGATACGATTCACAACGTGAACGCATGTTACATTACAAAACAACACTTTAAAAGACTGATATTCTATAAGAGTGCTTACAGTTTGCCTCTTTGTTGTGTTCTGTTTGCAAAAAAATGTGCACAAAGGATGTCTTGAAATTGTTATAATTTTCTACCTCAGTAGTTCATTGTTCCCTGATCTGAGTCTACACAGACCTCTCCAGAACTTTGGCTCTAATTTGTGCCAACAGTGAAATGTAATAGTTTGTTTTATTGTCAGAGGGGCTTTGTAAAGTTCTTAAAATGCAATATGTTACACTAATAAACATGACATGTTCCTGAATTCACATGTCAAAAGTGACAAAATACTTGTTCCCTGGTCGTTGATAAATCTATTTGAAGGTAAGCAATGCCACATTTATAGTATTGACTTATGTCAATTCATAATGTAAAATGATTGTCTACTTTAAACAAGGAACTCTATCAGATTGTATCATATCCCATCAAATTGTATTGAATCGTATCGAATCCCACTGAATCGAATCGAACCGAATCGTTCCATTTTAAAAATGCATCGTCCCTGAATCGTATCGTACCTCATGTATCGGATGGTCTTTTTTGGAGAGATGCACACCCCTAACATATACACATACATACATTAATACGCACACTTTATGCCATCCTCGATAAAACATACAGAAATGGTTGCACATTTTATCAAAGTTTACAGAACTGAGAGAAACTTGCTCAATCGTCATGCCAAGGTCTTTTGCACAGGCTTCCTTTGAATACCGTGTGGAGAGCGGATAATGTTGTGAAAAGATCAACAAATCGAGAGACAAGTCTCTGTGGGTCAGGGGCTGATTCATCAGAGTATACAGTTGGATGGAGGCTGGAATTCAAGTCAAAGTTTGTCATATTTCTGCGGATGTAATCTCATAGCTGGAGGTCACAGAAGTTTTCCTTCAACTGTGGGAAATGGTGTTTGAATGCAAGTCA
The DNA here is from genome assembly GCA_002895965.2 of Coryphaenoides rupestris. NCBI lineage: Eukaryota > Metazoa > Chordata > Actinopteri > Gadiformes > Macrouridae > Coryphaenoides > Coryphaenoides rupestris. The sequence goes on along the minus strand of PIJE02002341.1, from coordinate 48,315 downwards.
TGGTGGAGTGAAGGTGGGGACTTTGCCAGAAGTTAAGCAGACTGATGCCTCCCGTGGTTTTGGGCTTGGTCATATGTTTTTTTTTAGATACGATGCACTTTGAATCCCCATACAAAAGAATCTAACAACGTTGGGTATAATTAAAGGTACAGTCTGGAACAGGTAAAGGAACCATTTTAATTAATTACCACAACCTATCATAGACAGTGGGAATAGTCTCCAGGTTTCAATAATGGATTTAAATGTTTCTGTCATATTCAAATAATAGTTCAGCTTATAAGTCCATTTGAGATTTTGGTGGATAACAACTCCTAAATACTTAATTCTATCTGTAGTTTTTAAAAACATTTTGGCTCAAGTTTCCTTTAAAAGGCAGAATAATGTACTTTCAGCCCAGTTTATAGTGTAACCAGAAAGTTCACCTGTTCAACTGAGAGAAGCAGAGATACTTCAGACTGGGAACCTTTTCTGTCTTTTTATTGTCAAATGGAGATTACATTAGACACGCATTAGCAGTTGTAAGCAGCTTACCAGCAAGCAGGAGGAGGACAGAGAGGGCCGACGGATTCATCTTCTTCTGCTTCCTAATGTCCTCTTTCTGGATCCTTCTGATTATTACCCTGCGTAGTCAATAAAACCACTGGACACCTGACTGCTATACACTAATAACACACTAATAACACTAATAACAGCATCACAGGGTTAGGGCTGGCACACTCATATACTGGCTGACTGGGAGGTGCTCCAGGAAATACTGAAACGTTCACTTCCTTCTGCTTCTGCAGCATACAATCACTCACTTAACCCTCCTTTTGTGCTCGGGTTTTAGGGACAGAGATGATGTTTGGGTCAATTTGACCCGGCTCATGTTCAACCATCCCAAAAGTAGGGTGAGGGTTAGAAACCCCAAAAATAAACAAATAATTATTAATAATAATAATAATAATAATAATAATAATAATAATAATAAACATAGTTTGTACCACATTGCTAACAATTGGGTGCCAAAGGTCACTGATGAGCCCCTGACTGGCTCTGACCCAAGGGGTGGGAGGTCTCGCCCATCACGCCACTATTCCACGCCACGAACCCCACAACTCAAGCCCCAGGCGGGCTTAGAAACATGCAGTCGTTTTGCAGGGGAGTGCAGGCGGTGTCACAAAGGTCAATGATGAGAGCCTGACTGACTCTCACCCAAGGGGGCGGAGTCTTGCCATCACACCACGCCCACTATCCACGCCACGAACCCCACAACAGCCTCTGGTGGCTAGAACATGTGGTCTTTGCAGGGGAGTGCAGGGGGTGTCCCAAAGGTTACTGATGAGCTCCCGACTGGCTCTGACCCAAGGGGGCGGAGTCTCACATCACGCCACTATCAACGCCACGAACCCCACAACTCAGCCCCAGGGTGGGCTATAAACCTGCGGTCTTTGCAGGGGGGTGCAAGTGCGTGTCACAAAGGTCAATGATGAGACCCCGACTGACTCTCACCCAAGGGGGCGGAGTCTCGCCATCACACCACGCCACGCCCACTATCCATGCCACAAACCCCACAATTCAGCCCCTGGGTGTGCTAGAAACACGTAGTCTTCGCAGGGGAGTGCATGGGGGTGTCCCAAAGGTCACTGATGAGCCCCCAACTGGCTCGGACCCAAGGGGGCCAAGGGGTATGTATTGTTATCTTTATGAGGCGGACAGACCCAATACAAGGTTGGATGGTCGCATGGCAACCGCTACTATAGGCTACCATTCATAAAATGCAAGTTTTTATGTATTTTTTTTAATCCTCTACACTTGAATCCATCTATGGTCATCCAACAAGGAAGTAAACATTGCATCTTTCATCCCCCCTCACAGATCATGGTACCATTAGGATAATTCACTTGTTTTTCATAAAACATACATTTTCAACTCTTTGTTCTGTACATAGGAACCTTTTCTGTTCAGGGTCAAAAACAAGGCAAATGAGAGGAATTCTATTGAACATAAACTTTATTTTCGAACCTGGTGTGTGTGTGTGCGTGCATGCGTTTGCGTGCGCGTGTGTGTGCGCGTGGGTATGTGTGCGTGCGCATGTGTGTGTGTGTGTGGGTATGTGTGCGTGTGTGTGTGTGTGCGTGGGTATGTGTGCGGGTGTGTGCGTGCGCGGGGGAGGTGGGGGATATGAGACCTGAACCTACTGAACGAACCATTGGCACAACATATTTGTTGAGCATTGTCCCCGTCAAATAAACTAAATAAAAAAAATAAAATAAAAACCATGACATGTAGTCTGTAATCCACCATTGGTAGAGGTTGGCTTGAAAAATGCAATGTTTACTAGGAAATACCAATATGTCTCACATTTGCCCGGAAGAAATGGAAAAAGTTTGACTTCTGACCCCTTTTAGCCTCCACATTCAATAGCCGGTCAAATTGACCAGAACAGCATAGGTGTGAGGAACACATGCAGGAGGGGGTGCAAATACATGAAATGGACCATTTTCATTTTAAATGTTTATTACACTAAATAAGGAAAAGTCAAGAAGTTTCGTAGTGAAAAAATACTTTAAACCTATATTTTCTAGATGTTAACATTTTAAAACGGGTCAATTTGACCCAAACACCACAGGAGGGTTAACTTAGCGATATAGTCCATGTTGTTAGTTTGACTGTACATTTGTAAATCTGTTAGTTTATTTTTATTATTCTGTTGATTTCTCTATTGTTTATTGTACTGTATTGCCATGCAACCTGGCACAAGAATTTCCTTCAGGATTAATACAGTTCTATCTTATCTTATCTTATTTTATCTTAGTCCATAATCCAGTAACTAAGTAGTACAATCTCAGGTTGTACTTTACTTATTACTTTACTTTATTTTCTGCTAGTTGATGCTACTCCACTACACCTCAGAGGCAAATATTGTACTTTTTATTCCATTTCATTTATCTGTCAGCTTTAGTTACTCGTTACTTTGCAGAATAAACAATACAAAATATAATCAATCAATAAATTATGTGATATTATTATATCAATGCTTTATTGGTCCCCAGGGGGATATTCACAAGCTACCCAGCAGTAAATTAAGAGAGAAAATATAAATGAATTAAAAATAGCTTCACATTTACCAGCTGCAACATTAAAGCAATGAACACATTAATGCATAAATAACTATAATCCAATAATATAATACATATTATTCTGAAATGGGTCATTCTGCATGCTAAGTACTTTTATTTTCAGTACTTTAAGTATGTTTTGATGCTGATAATTTTTTATTTTATACTGAAGAAACATTTTCAATGCAGGACTTTCTAGTAACAGAGTATTGCTACAGTGTGGTATACATATGAATATGTAAACAACAACAAGCTGTAAGAATATTTTTTTAATCATATTTAAAGTCAGAAACACTGTAGAAATTGTAGCATCAAACATCTCAACGAAGCGTGTGAAGTCAACAGATGAGTTAAAAACAAAGTGCAAATATATGCTCATGAGATGTTCTCAGAAGAAGAATGGGTGATAGATGTTTTGTTGAAGAGTGGAAAGGAAAGAGAGGTAAAAGAGAGAGAGAGAGGGTAAGAGAGAGATAGAGATGTAAAGAGAGGTATAGGAATAGAAGAGAGAGAAAGATAGGGAGATAGTTAATATTAATAGACCATAAGGAAGTGGACTTTGTCCAGAGTCTAGTCTTCCTGAAACAGTTGAAAGACAGAAGAGAAATAAGTCCACCACAGGTATGTGTATGTGTGTGTGTGTGTGTGTGTATGTATGTATGTATGTATGTATGATGAATGTATGTATGTATGTGTGTCTGTGTGTGTGTGTATGTGTGTGTGTGTGTGTGTGTGTGTGTGTGTGTGTGTGTGTGTATGTATGTATGTATGAATGTAAGTATGTGTGTCTGTGTGTGTGTGTGTGTGTGTGTGTGTGTGTGTTGTGTGTGTGTGTATGTATGTATGTATGAATGTAAGTAAGTATGTGTGTCTGTGTGTGTGTGTATGTGTGTGTGTGTGTGTGTGTGTGTGTATGTATGTATGTATGAATGTAAGTAAGTATGTGTGTCTGTGTGTGTGTGTGTTTGTTTGTATGTATGTATGTCTGTCTACCCATCAGTGTGTCTGTCTCCAGAGTCTGCCAGTCTGCCTCTCGCTAGCATACCTCTGTATGTCTGTACGTCTGTGTGTTCATCTCAGTGTTCATGTTCACTGTGTATCCCAGTAGGAACAGACAGACAGCACCAGGTGCTCTTCATCATGAAGTCTGAGGACAAGATCCAGGTGCTCCAGTTCCTCTTCACCATCTGCAACTCTCTCTTCCTGGTAACAACACACCTGCTGTCTAATGTTCCTGGTAACAACACACCTGCTGTCTAATGTTCCTGGTAACAACACACCTGCTGTCTAATGTTCCTGGTAACAACACACCTGCTGTCTAATGTTCCTGGTAACAACACACCTGCTGTCTAATGTTCCTGGTAACAACACACCTGCTGTCTAATGTTCCTGGTAACAACACACCTGCTGTCTAATGTTCCTGGTAACAACACACCTGCTGTCTAATGTTCCTGGTAACAACACACCTGCTGTCTAATGTTCCTGGTAACAACACACCTGCTGTCTAATGTTCCTGGTAACAACACACCTGCTGTCTAATGTTCCTGGTAACAACACACCTGCTGTCTAATCTTTCCTGGTAACAACACACCTGCTGTCTAATGTTCCTGGTAACAACACACCTGCTGTCTAATCTTTCCTGGTAACAACACACCTGCTGTCTAATGTTCCTGGTAACAACACACCTGCTGTCTAATGTTCCTGGTAACAACACACCTGCTGTCTAATGTTCCTGGTAACAACACACCTGCTGTCTAATCTTTCCTGGTAACAACACACTTGCTGTTGAATCTTTCCTGGTAACAATGCATGTTTTGTTTTTGTTTTTTCCAGATATTGGGCACAAGCATCTTCGGCTGTGGTTTGTGGATCCTGTTCGACAATGAAAATCTTTTTAGTGGCGTCAAATCTGGTAACCCACCTCAAACCAAATCCTCCTTTGTTGTTATTATTATTAAGTTTAAACATGGACTTTTGTTAAAAAACTTTAGATTCTGAATTCCCAGCAAAAATGTGTGTGTGTGTGTGTGTGTGTGTGTGTGTGTGTGTGTGTGTGTGTGTGTGTGTGTGTGTGTGTGTGTGTGTGTGTGTGTGTGTGTGTGTGTGTGTGTGTGTGTGTTGTAGATGAACTAGAGACAGTGGCTGCAGGGCTGTTGTTCGCGGGCCTGGTGGTGGTAGCCGTCGCTGCTCTGGGCTACGTCGCTGCTCACTGTCAAGCTTCACTCATGCTGTTGCTGGTGCGGACACGACTAACCTATCTTACCTAGCATAACCTAGCCTAGCCTCTCTTAGCATAGCCTAGCATAGTATGTATTAGCCTAGCATAGACCAGCCTTGCTTATCTGTGCCTAGCATAGACTACTAACTAACTTTAATTTAGCTTGTAGTTTCAACTGATATTTTAGTATGTTTTTGTATCTTTGTGTGCTTGACAGTACATGGTGTTCCTCATCGTCCTTGTCTTTGGCCAGCTGTTTATTAGCCTGGTCTTGCTCGTGAGTCGAGGAAAGGTATTTATCATCTATGTTGATATATATATATATATATACACTGTATATCTATATTTTTTATAAAATGGGTACCTGAAATCAAGCAATCTAATTGGTTCATAGCTGTGATATAATAACCACATACCACAGCTATGATTCTAATTCCTTTTCACCATTGGTATCACTCTGCCTGTGAGTGTACACTCGACAGCCAATGGGCTTCCATCATCTTGCTACACTTTTGCCCAGAATGTGCACACAAGCAGGAAGGTCGAAATACACCAACCACTGCCTCCGCAGCACCACGATTAAGAAATGATCTTGATGCGGGTCTTGACACAAGAGAGATTATGGCTCTGGCTTGTGTTACTGCACTTGTCTCAAAATGTGTGGGTGCTGCTTGAGTATTTACATTTCGCTCTTCTTTCAGTCGACATTTAATCAATGCAGGCAAACTTTTAGCAAGCTATTTCATAATAAAACAGTTGTCCCTGCCCTGAATGCAGCTTCAGGCTCAGCAGCCCTGTCTCCCCATACCCCTACATAATGCACACATATAGGCTTTTCAACACTTGAATTAAGTTAACCCAGGGTTAACGTTAACCCTGGGTTATAATAACCCTGGGTTAATTTTTCTGACGTTCACACTAGTTTTCTTTAACCCTGGTTTAACAATTGACCCCAGGTTAACCTTTCACACTGTGAGCTTGTAGACCCCGGGTTAACGTTCTCATTTGCATATTTATTACTGGGTTATCGAACATGATTGGCCCGGCCCAGCAACGTGACCTTTGTTTACATTTTAGCCGGCTTAGCTGTCAAAATGACGCCAATCAGTACCCGCTGTGATGGCGATACTAATTAAACACACAAAAAAGAGCGAGAGAGCGATATATATGAGGAGGTTTTCGATTTTATTTTAAGTACAGAGAAATTAATTAATAAAAATTTAAATTTCAAGATCGCCTTCATAGATGCGCGTGGCAATTAATATGTAAATGCGGTCAAATGCGGGGTTAACCCCACATTTAACCCAGGGTTAAGTGTAGTGTGAAAAGCATAATACTGTATATACTACAGTATCTACTATTCATTTTGAGCATGTTGTTTTGCAAGAGCAAAAAATGAAGCTTCCCCTNGTGTGTATGTGTGTGTGTGTATGTGTGTGTGTGTGTGTGTGTGTGTGTGTGTGTGTGTGTGTGTGTGTGTGTATGTATGTATGTATGAATGTAAGTATGTGTGTCTGTGTGTGTGTGTATGTTTGTTTGTATGTATGTATGTCTGTCTACCCATCAGTGTGTCTGTCTCCAGAGTCTGCCAGTCTGCCTCTCGCTAGCATACCTCTGTATGTCTGTACGTCTGTGTGTCATCTCAGTGTCATGTTCACTGTGTATCCCAGTAGGAACAGACAGACAGCACCAGGTGCTCTTCATCATGAAGTCTGAGGACAAGATCCAGGTGCTCCAGTTCCTCTTCACCATCTGCAACTCTCTCTTCCTGGTAACAACACACTTGCTGTCTAATGTTCCTGGTAACAACACCACCTGCGTCTAATGTTCCTGGGTAACAAACACACCGCTGGATAATCCTGGTAACAACACACCTGCTGTCTAATGTTCCTGGTAACAACACACTGCTGTCTAATGTTCCTTCGGTAACAACACCACCTGCTGGTCTAATGTTTCCTGGTAACAACACACCTGCTGTTCTAATGTTCCGGTAACACACACCTGCTGTCTAATGTCCTGGTAACAACACACCTGCTGTCTAATGTTCCTGGTAACAACACACCTGGCTGTCTAATGTTCCTGGTAACAACACACCTGCTGTCTAATTCTTCCCTGGTAACAACACACCTGCCTGTCTAATGTTCCTCGGTAACAACACACCTGCGTGTCTTAATCTTTCCTGGTAACCAACACACCTGCTGTCTAATGTTCCTGGTAACAACACACCTGCTGTCTAATGGTTCCTGGTAAACAACACACCTGCTGTCTAATGTTCTCTGGTAACAACACACCTGCTGTCATAATGTTCCTGGTAACAACACACCTGGCTGTCTAATGTTCCTGGTAACAACACACTTGCTGTCTAATGTTCCTGGGTAACAACACACTTGCTGGTCTAATGGTTCCTGGTAACAACACACCTTGCTGTCTAATGTTCCTGGTAAACAACACACCTGCTGTCTGAATGTTCCTGGTAACAACACACCTGCTGTCTAATCTTTCCTGGTAACAACACACCTGCTGTCTAATGTTCCTGGTAACAACACACCTGCTGTCTAATCTTCCTCGGTAACAAACACCTGCTGTCTAATGTTCCTGGTAACAACACACCTGCTGTCTTAATGTTCCTGGTAACAACACACCTGCTGTCTAATGTTCCTGGTAACAACACACCTGCTGTCTAATATTCTGGTAACAACACATTTGCTGTTGAATCTTTCCTGGTAACAATGCATGTTTTGTTTTTTGTTTTTTCCAGATATTGGGCACAAGCATCTTCGGCTGTGGTTTGTGGATCCTGTTCGACAATGAAAATCTTTTTAGTGGCGTCAAATCTGGTAACCCACCTCAAACCAAATCCTCCTTTGTTGTTATTATTATTAAGTTTAAACATGGACTTTTGTTAAAAAACTTTAGATTCTGAATTCCCAGCAAAATGTGTGTGTGTGTGTGTGTGTGTGTGTGGTGTGTGTGTGTGTGTGTGTGTGTGTGTGTGTGTGTGTGTGTGTGTGTGTGTGTGTGTGTGTGTGTGTGGTGTGTGTTGTAGATGAACTAGAGACAGTGGCTGCAGGGCTGTTGTTCGCGGGCCTGGTGGTGGTAGCCGTCGCTGCTCTGGGCTACGTCGCTGCTCACTGTCAAGCTTCACTCATGCTGTTGCTGGTGCGGACACGACTAACCTATCTTACCTAGCATAACCTAGCCTAGCCTCTCTTAGCATAGCCTAGCATAGTATGTATTAGCCTAGCATAGACCAGCCTTGCTTATCTGTGCCTAGCATAGACTACTAACTAACTTTAATTTAGCTTGTAGTTTCAACTGATATTTTAGTATGTTTTTGTATCTTTGTGTGCTTGACAGTACATGGTGTTCCTCATCGTCCTTGTCTTTGGCCAGCTGTTTATTAGCCTGGTCTTGCTCGTGAGTCGAGGAAAGGTATTTATCATCTATGTTGATATATATATATATATACACTGTATATCTATATTTTTTTATAAAATGGGTACCTGAAATCAAGCAATCTAATTGGTTCATAGCTGTGATATAATAACCACATACCACAGCTATGATTCTAATTCCTTTTCACCATTGGTATCACTCTGCCTGTGAGTGTACACTCGACAGCCAATGGGCTTCCATCATCTTGCTACACTTTTGCCCAGAATGTGCACACAAGCAGGAAGGTCGAAATACACCAACCACTGCCTCCACAGCACCACGATTAAGAAATGATCTGATGCGGGTCTTGACACAAGAGAGATTATGGCTCTGGCTTGTGTTACTGCACTTGTCTCAAATGTGTGGGTGCTGCTTGAGTATTTACATTTCGCTCTTCTTTCAGTCGACATTTAATCAATGCAGGCAAACTTTTAGCAAGCTATTCATAATAAAACAGTTGTCCCTGCCCCTGATGCAGCTTCAGGCTCAGCAGCCCTGTCTCCCCATACCCCTACATAATGCACACATATAGGCTTTTCACACTTGAATAAGTTAACCCAGAGTTAACGTTAACCCTGGGTTATAATAACCCTGGGTTAATTTTCTGACGTTTCACACTAGTTTTCTTTAACCCTGGGTTAACAATTGACCCCAGGTTAACCTTTCACACTGTGAGCTTCGAGACCCCGGGTTAACGTTCTCATTTGCATATTTATTACTGGGTTATCGAACATGATTGGCCCGGCCCAGCACGTGACCTTTGTTTACATTTTAGCCGGCTTAGCTGTCAAAATGACGCCATCACGCCGCTGTGATGGCGATACTAATTAAACACACAAAAAAGAGCGAGAGAGCGATATATATGAGGAGGTTTTCGATTTTATTTTAAGTACAGAGAAATTAATTAATACAAATTTAAATTTCAAGATCGCCTTCATAGATGCGCGTGCAATTAATATGTAAATGCGGTCAAATGCGGGGTTAACCCCACATTTAACCCAGGGTTAAGTGTAGTGTGAAAAGCATAATACTGTATATACTACAGTATCTACTATTCATTTTGAGCATGTTGTTTTGCAAGCAAAAAATGAAGCTTCCCTGACTGGCCCCCCCTTGGTCTGTTGCGTTCCGCGGTAAAGACTAAAACTAACACTGAAACTAATAAAAACTAAACTCAAACGAAGCATTTTCAAATTGAAAACAAAAAGTCAAAACGAAATAAAAATAAAAACTAATGAAAAATGCAAAACTATAATAACCTTGCTTCCACCAGACGTTCCCAGTTCCAACTCACCACCAGGTGGTGATCAGTTGACAGCTCTGCTCCTCTCTTCACCCGAGTGTCCAAAACATGCGGCCGCAGATCTGCTGATACGTTTACAAAGTCTATCAGCGACCTTTGGCCGAAGGTGGTCCGGTACACTTGTGGACCACCCTATCTTCGAACATGGTGTTTGTTATGGCCAGTCCATGACTAGCACAGAAGTCCAATAACAAAACACCACTCTGGTTCAGACCTCTTGGCAGGCCGTTCATCCGAATCACTCCCCTCCAGGTTTCTCCATCATTGCCCACGTGTGCGTTGAAGTCCCCCAGTAGAAATACGGAGTCCCCAGATGGAACCCTTTCCAGGATGTCACCCAAGGACTCCAAGAAGGCCGGATACTCTGAACTGCTGTTTGGTGCGTAGGCACACACAACAGTCAGAGCCTTCCCCCCAGTGACTTGCAGTCGCATGGAGGCAACCCTCTCGTTCACCGGAGAAAACTCCAACACAGTGGCACTCAGCCAGGGCAATTCCGGAAAAGGAGAGGGTCCAGCCCCTCTCCAGGAGTTTGGTTCCAGGCCCGGCCACCAGACGCTCGCCGTCGAGCTCCCCTCCCAGGTCCAGGCGAGGTGACTGATTTTTCCGGGAGTCTCTTCATGGGGTCTTTGAATCGCTCTTAGTCTGCTCCCTCCCCTGGGACCACTTTGCCTTGGGAGACCCTACCAGGGGCTAATGCCCCGGACAACACAGTTCCCAGGGTCACGGGGGCACCCAAACCCCCCCACCACGATAAGGTGGCGATTCTTTGGGGGGGGGCATACAAATTAATAGAAATAAATAGCCAAATTATAACAACGCGTATGTAGGCAGCCAGGAGGGCCCATTTCTTTTAAATATGCTTTATAAACATGTTAATAAAAACCATTTAAATTGTCGTGTGTCTGTTAGCCTACTTTCATATTGCCATGCTTGACGCTTCACTTCGGGCCGAACGCCCCTTAGCTGTGATATAATAACCATACAGCATGGCCTGTCATGAGCTAATGCTTAAATATATTAGAGTTGTGGGTGGAGTTCCACCTAACATGCCACTGCTTGTGATATGAGATCTTTTACAGGTTATTTGGTGTTTTTTGGTATGTGTGTCAAGATATTCATCTATTTTGTTGTCTCTTTTGCTCAGCTCGTTCACTGTCATGTTATATGTCATACAATGTGATGTGACCTAGTCTCCCATCATATACATACCATGTATATAATGGGAGACTAAGCACGGTGCTGGTGGTATGATGTTTTGTGGGGCAGATTGAGAGTGCTCTGGATGTGGCTGTGAACCAGATGATCAACAGTTACGCAGGCAGCAAGAATTTAACCACCACAGACCGACTGCTGGACAAGCTACAGCGCTATGTGAGTAACCATGGAGGTATCCAATGGGAATCTGCAACCATGGCGATGCTGTGGTAACCAAGTTGGTTGAGTGAATGGTTGAATGAATGGTTGAATTAATTAATTAATTTAAAAATGACATAACCATGGTGCCAGATAGGTAACCATGTTGATGGATGGATTCAAAAGGGAGATGTGTTAGCTATGGTGATTTTAGATGGACCACAAGGAGAATACCCCAGTAACCATGGTGATGATGGATGGATTTATAAAGGATATGTAATATACATGTTACATACATGTTGATGGATGGATGGATTTACAGTAGAGGTGTTGTGGTTGTCTGTAAACAGGGCCCATCGTTTCGAGGGGCAATCGTAGATGACCCTGGTAAACCTGTTGTCGGTTTGAAGGTAATATGGCAGAGCTCAATGGTAACCATGGAGATATGATGATTTGTTTACAGGAAAAGTGTTGTGGCATGACAGGACCAGACGATTGGAAGATGAACAATTACATCAACATGACGAATCAGGACATACTTCCCTGCTCTTGTTTCAACACTTCCTGTCCAGGTGTAGCCGGAGAGGAATTCCCTATCTTTGGAGTTCAAACAGAAAACCACTCATATCAGGAGGTACAAGGATATACACATCACTATACGAGTACGAGGCAACATGTGTACTAAATAGTGTGTAGGGTAGTATATTATGTAGTATATGTTGTATAATACATGCTCATATGTTATATATGATTTGTTGAATAAGTATTATATGAATATATGGTGTATGTACAATATATGCACATTATATAGTCTGTGCGGTAAAATAATTTCTAGTACAGTATATGTTGCTGCATTATCTATCTATATATATATATGGTGTGTTACGTATTCATGGTATTTTATGGTTAACCTCGCACTTGACTTTGCAGGGCTGCAAAGAGAAGATCATTGATTGGCTCGCGGAAAATGCTCTCACCATTGTTGCCATGGGTGCCAGCATCATTATCCTTCAGGTACAAAGCATTTCACACACTCCTGTCTCCTCTTTCTTTCTCTCACTCCAGCCAAGAGTCCACCAAAACTTAATGTAGACCCTGGTTCCTGCGGTGGAAAGTTCCTCCAAAGATGTGTAGTTCCTGGGTAAAGACCCTGCGGTGAAAACATGGCTTCTCTCTCTCTCTCACTCTCTCTCTTTTTCACACACTGCCCCTCCCTCTCTCTGCCCCAGGTTCTACAGTTAATTTTGGCTGTGTATCTGTACAAGGCCATCGCTTCAGGGTCCCGGATCAAGAGATCTAAAGCTCTAATCAAACCAGAACCAAACCAGATGGAGCCCGGACAGAATCTCAGCGAGGACCAGGATGGTTTCTATGGCAATGAAAACCAGGCCTATTTGGACCAGGAACATTTGTACATGGAGAGGAGTGGTTACACGTTTAACCCTGATGACCAGAACCAAGAATGATACTCAGAAAATGTGCAACCCGGTCAAGGCTACAATCAAATGTACTCTCAATCCTCTGCACAGGTACACAGATAGAAGTCACCTGTACAGGTACACAGATAGAGGTTACCTGCACAGGTACGCAGATAGAAGTTACCTGTACAGACACACAGATACATTTACCTGAAAAGGCATGCAGATAGAGGTTACCTATACAGGTATGTGAATAGAGGTTGCCTGTACAGGTGCACGCATAGAGGTTACCTGTACAAGTGTGCAGATAGAGGTTACCTGTACAGGTACACAGCAGTACTGTATATGTTACCTGTAAAGGAAGCACCCATTAAAACACTGGAACTGACGAAAATACTCCAAAACCTTTTTTGAATCGTCTTTATTGAGTAATATTTCCAAGTAAATTTACCTGGAGTCATGTGGCTCTAGTTTGTGTTATGTCAGCTTTGGGTAAAAAAAATCTTGATATCCATCCATCCATCCATCCATTTTCATCCGCTTATCCGGGGCCGGGTCGCTGTGGCAGCCGGCTAAGCAGGGCCCCCCAGGCTTCCTTCTCCCCAGCCACACTCTCTAGTTCCTCCTGGGGGGTCCCCGAGGCGTTCCCAGGCCAGACGAGAATGGAGATGCCCCGTCTGTCACGTGACTTGTCACTTTCAGCACCCTGGACAGGGCTCCTTGTGTGTGTGTGGCTTTTTGTGTTATAGCCTCAGACTGCACTGCTGTCGGATGTTGCATATAATTTAAAACTTGAATTAAAAGTAACCAAATTGATTTAGTTGTTTTGTATATCTTTTTGTCAGTAATGCAAGGTTTGTACCTTTATTAGCTGTCATATGTGATACATTCACCCAAACAGGGAGCAGAGCAGTGTGTGTTTGCAGCAGAGGCTCAATATCACTGCTATGAAGTCTGCGTTCCGTGCGTAAATACGCACGCACGAGCCAATGCCTAGCAGATTGGCTAGATCTTTTTTGTGTGATGGTGACAGGTGACGTGTTCTGAATGACTTGCCTGGTTAAATAAAGGTAAAAAACAACAACATACAAAACTGCCCCTCCAGAAATGTCAGGCCAAAATCGCCACTGGTAATTATATCACAGAGTCTCTGGCCTCAGGTATCATAAGACCCTCGTCGGTAGCAACAGGCTTCTTTTTTGTGCCAAAGAAGGAGGGCGACCTGAGGCCTTGTATTGATTATCGTCAACTCAACGATATCACCGTTAAAAATAAGTATCCACTTCCCCTGATGACTTCCACTTTCGAGCCACTCACTCACGCCACGGTGTTCACTAAGTTAGACCTGCGCAGGGCTTATCATTTGGTACGCATCAGGGAGGGGGATGAGTGGAAGTCGGCCTTCAACACTCATCTTGGACATTTTGAGTACCTAGTGATGCCTTTTGGCCTAACCAATGGCCCGGCCGTCTTCCAGGCATTGGCTAATGACATACTAAGAGACATGTTGAACATTTTCGTGGTGGTGTATATTGATGACATCGTTGTGTTCTCCAAGACTGAGGAGGAACACCACCAGCATGTTGGCCTGGTCCTTCAACGCCTGCTCGAGAACCGGCTGTTCGTGAAGGCCGAAAAATGTGCCTTTCACACTGCCTCGGTAGAGTTCCTGGGACACCTGGTGGAGAAGGGATAAATCCGCCCTGACCCCAAGAAGATCCTCACGGTGGAGCAGTGGGCGCGGCCTACCGATAGGACACAACTCAGGCGTTTTCTAGGATTTGCCAATTTTCATCGGCGCTTCATCAGGGGTTTCAGTCGGGTGGCTGCTCCTCTCACGGCACTCACTTCCTCTCTCCGTTCTTTCTCCTGGACCCCGGAGGCGGAGACTGCTTTCTCCACATTAAAAAGACTGTTCACGACGGCTCCAGTGCTCTCTCACCCTGACCCGTCCAGGCAGTTCATCGTAGAGGTGGACGCATCGGACACGGGCATCGGGGCCGTCCTCTCCCAGCGGTCGGAGGAGGACCAAAGGATCCACCCATGCGCCTTCTTCTCTCGCCGTTTCTCCTCCGCAGAGAGAAACTATGATGTCGGTAACAGGGAGTTACTGGCAGTTCATGCGGCGCTGGAGGAGTGGAGACACTGGTTGGAGGGAGCAACACTGCCGTGTGTGGTGTGGACAGACCACCAAAACCTCAGGAGAGTCTGCTGACCCATCTGACGCCACTGGCCGCTCATCGTCTACCGGTCTCCTAAGTCCCATTCCAGTTCCCAGTCGACCGTGGTCACAAATAGCATTAGATTTCGTAACTGGCCTCCCCATGTCTCGAGGTAATGACACCATACTCACCCTGGTCGACCGGTTTTCCAAGGTGGTCTACTTTGTCGCTCTTCCCAAGCTCCCCTCTGAAGCTGAGACAGCGGACCTTCTCGTCACCCATGTTGTCCGCCTCCATGGAATTCCCCAGGACATCGTCTCTGACAGGGGTCCCCAGTGTACCTCTAAGGTGTGGCAAGTTTTTGTAAGGGAATTGGGGCCACGGCCAGTTTATCCTCGGGATACCATCCCCAGACTAATGGGCAGGCGGATAGAGCTAACCAAGCTCTGGAGGCAGCCTTGCGTTGCGTCACGACCAGCAATCCCGCCTCCTGGAGCGAGTATCTGCCATGGGTCGAGTATTCCTCAAATAGTATGATAAGCTCAGCATCCGGTCTGTCTCCTTTTGAATGTTCCCTTGGCTATCAACCTCCTCTGTTTCCCCAACAGGAGCTGGAGGTGGCGGTCCCGTCCATCAGGGATCACTTCTGCCGATGTCAGCGGGTTTGGAAGACTGCCCGGGCCTCTATGCTAAAGGCCACTGAGCGGTCCAGGCGTGGCGCCAACCGGCGGAGTGTGCCAGCCCCGGCCTACCAACCTGGCCAAGAGGTATGGCTCTCTCTGGATACCCTCTCCCTCGGACAGACCCCCACAGAACCCCTGAAGACTGCCCTGACTCTCCCTAAGCCTAGCGCTGAGTACCCCACACCTTAGGTTTTCTCCGTATTTAGTTTGTCTGATTATAGAATATATTTTATTATTAGGATAATTATTTTCTTAAATATATATTCTATATATCTATCTATATATATACATATATATTCTAACTATTTTCTGATTATATAATAAAGAACCCTTGGGGCTTTGTGTAAGTCATTCTGAGTCTGTTTCCTCTTTTGGTTTTGCTACACTGGCCTCTGATTTGTGACTTTGTTACAGATGGGTTGGGTTTTAAGATAACACTTGCAGAAGTGAGGAGCATTTATGGTCTTACATGGAGATTAGGGTGACCACCCGTCCCGCATTTTGCAGGACAGTCCCGAAAATGGAACGTTTGTCCCGCATCCCGCATGAACAGAACAATGTCCCGCATTTCAAAGATCATGGTAAAAATAAAAAAATAATTATTAAAAAAAAATAATAATTTGTTCCTTTAATGCCTCGCTCCACTTACCCTCTTATATTTAGAAAATGCTGTTATTGGGGAAACGTCATTGGTTAAAAAATAATAGAGCTAACACGCATCCGTGTCAAAAATCAATGCGCAGCCGTGGCGTGGTGCGTCGTTTTTATGTGGAGAAGACAGCCGAAAGTAAAGTTTAGCGAGCAAAACAAAACGAGAAAATGGAGGAAACTCCTAAGAATAAAAGACTGTGCTCATACAACAGAGACTGGGAGAGGAGATATACAGTACGTGGCTGAGATCTGGTTCAGACGATCCCCAAAAGGACGAGTGCAGGATTTGCCGCCGGAGCTTCACCATCACCCATGAAGGTAAAAGCAACGGTTTAAAATGCAATAATGTATCCTGAAAGTATCCTTACCGGTAATAGACTGTTTGCATAATTTTCTCTTCCTGCGTAAGATGCGTTTTTTAAGCCTGTTGTTAAAATAACATAATATAAACATTCCATACCTTCCATACATTTATATTTATAAATACATTTACTGAACTGTTTTTCTCTACCACACATCACACTTCGTTCGGGAATAGAAGTGTCACGGGCTGGCAGGGACTGTGTGGCAGGGACTGTGGGATGGGTCCAATAAAGATTGTAAAGTGAAAATATTTAATCAAAGACTGGTTTACATATGTTGTTGTCCATACGTTTATGACTTAATAATCATAATAATTCTCCATTTCATCCACGTCTTCATCTGAACTTTCCACACTCTCTGAGGTAGATGCCTGGTTCTCACATTCTGCTAGTTTACACAAGTCCGTACACCTGAGGCCATTTGCAAGACACATACATCTTGGGAGTGAACATTTTTTTGTACAGTTACAGGCCAGTAGATCCAGGACAGCTTCAGGTGCTGGCTGGCCTTCCATCCAGTGTAGCACCAACTGTTCAGCTTCCTCTTCTTTCTCCATCTTCCATCCTCTGCCAACAGGGCTTGGCACTTGTGGGTCCTTCTCCAAACATCTTCTCCATAGGGGCACGGTGGCGGAGTGCTTGCACTGCTGCCTCACAGCAAGAAGGTCCTGGGATTTATTCCCGCCTGGGCGCTATAAACATGTGAAGATTGCTTCTCCTGTCCTGTCCCTGACCGAAGATGTGGATGCAAGACCTGGGTGCTGTGAAAGGGCTGCTGGCTGCCTCTGGAGGGGCAGCATAATACAGGGTGGGTCAAATGCAGAGACTGAATTTCTTTGGCCACCCTCCCACCATGTGTGTGTTTGGCGGTCACCACTTCCTGCATGCTGTGTGTGATCTTTCATATACCAGCCTTGTAGTGGCTGAATCTTCTTAATATCTTAAACATTTCTATAGTATTCTTATGACAGCCACTTCGCTGGCTAGACGGGAAAAAACGAGTCTACTCGTGTCAACTGTTACGACGACGACGGTAGAAACAACGTGTTGCTCCCGTCTTTATTCACACTTCCAAAAAGGACACAATACATCCGCATTTCAGGTCCGGACTACCGAAGCCTCACTAGTACAAAAAGCACAGGTGTATCTAGCTAAGGTAAGTAACTTTTCTCTTTTCAGGCAAAATAAACAGGTAAGTATATTAATTCTAGACTACACAATTTAAACTAACTATATCAAACAAATGCATTGTTACTGTAACTGTGAACACCATTAATGCCATTACACCTAACGGTCTGGGAGAGCGGTGCTTGAAGGTAGTGATATAATCCTGGCGGTCCGAGTGTTAATTCCTGTGTTTTCAAAAAATCTGAAAATAGCCCTGTACCCTACATCACCTGAACTCACCTGAAACATTTCTCTAATACCGAGTGTCATGTGATTCCTTTGGAGTGTAATTTTAAGTCTGTCTCTCTTGTTGATATGTAGGACAGTATAGAAATACACATTCCTGTAGTCCGCAATCTTCACATCTACACGTAGCATGCTTATTCATTATGTTTAATGTACTTTAATGTACTGATTGGTTTGACTTCTCTTATTCAGTTTAGAACTGGTAGAATAGCTTTTGGGCTGTTGCTGTTCCCAAGCAAATAGTTTTTAGAGCACAGAAACCAAAATATTAGGCTAAGCTATGGCTCACCTTAAGTGCTAGTAGTTAACTCTGACCTAACCTTTTAGGGTCTCAGTTTGTGCACATATTGTCAAAATCTGTATCATATTGAAAAAGCTTCTGGAGTCTTCAGTTCAGTTGGGTTTTAATGTTTTTTATGTCCAGTTGTATGACTGTATGTATGAAATGAACAATAAAGAGTTGTGATAATACTGTGATAAAACAATGTCTGTGTGCTTTGTCAGTGTTGGTTCTATATCATGAAGAACCTCTTTGTAACAACTTGGAAGTACACATTAAGGACCATAGTCCTTAATAGGTTCATTTATTGTCATTCTACAACACAGGGATGCACAACAAGATACAAGATATAGTCCCATTTGCTACTTTGCTAACCATTGGAGTAAGGAGGATGGATTTAGGAATCTTCCAGCCTAAGGAAAGAAGCTACTCTGTAGTCTGGTTGTATGACAGAGTCCTGTATCTCTTGCCAGACGGCAGCAGGGTGAACTGGGACGGGTATTATATATACAGTGCTGCTGAAAGTATGGGAACCCCTTGAGCAGTTTTGAGTTTTCTGTTGTTTTACCATGATTTTCATCAGTTTGCTACATATGAAATGTCAGGTTTATGTTTATTAATTGCATGTACTTGTTTAGAGGGAATTGTGTGAGTAGCCAAAAAAGTACATGAAAAATGCAATTAGTGTATGTGCAAAAGTAAGTGAACCCCCAGCTGCATTGGTAAAATCAAGTAGGTAATAGATTCAGGTCAAACACATTTGGGTGCTTAATTAATCAATTAAGACCAATCAAATGAGACATCCTGAGGAAAAGGGTTGGGCAACACAGATGTACCTACACAGATCAACAATGCCGAGAAGAAAGGAAATATCAGAGGACATCAGGAAGAAGGTACTGACAGCCCATCAGTCTTGGTAAAGCTATAAGACCATCTCCAAAAGATTCCAGCTCCATCCATCCACTGTAAGACAAATCATTTCCAAATGGAGGCCATTCAACATTACTATCCTGCCTAGAAGTAGACGCCCATCAAAACTATCACCAAGAAACCCCAGAGGTAAAGGCCAACCCACACAACACATCTAGAGAGTTGCAGACCTCTCTGGCAGCATCTGGGGTAAATGCACATGTGTCTACAATCAGACGAAAATGGAATAGACATGACATTCATGGGAGGGTTGCTAGAAAGAAGCCTCTGCTCTCAAGAAAGAACAAAGCTGCCCTTTTCAACTTTGCCAGAGAACACTTGGACAAACCAGAGGCCTTGTGGAAGTCCATTCTTTAGTCCAAGATAGAATTATTTGGTCACAATCAAAACTGTCATGTTCAAGCCAACATTGCATACCAAGGAAAGAAACCCTTCCCTACAGTGAAGCATGGTGGTGGAAACGTGAAGGTCTGGGGCAGCTTTTCTGCCGCCGGACCTGGACGACTCCATATTATCCAGGGAAACATGAATTCTCATGCCTATCAACAAATTCTTGATCAGAATCTCCTGCCATCAGTCAGGGAGTTGAAGCTGGGCCGAAAATGGGTTCTGCAACAAGACAACGAACCAAAGCATACCAGCAATAGTACCAAGGAATGGCTTAAAAGAAAGAGGATTCATACTCTATTGGCCTAGTCAGGACCTCAATCCTATAGACGTTTGGTTGAAGTAATGGCTGCAAAAGGAGGAGCCACAAGCTACTAACTAAAAGGGTTCACATACTGTCAAATTTTCAGTTTTTGTGAGATAAACCACTTTTGTTGAATAAATAATGAAAATACATCTTTTCTTTTTTGTTTGTGTCCATTATTTGGAAAGTCTGCTTTACAAATTGGTGTTTGGCTATACATTTAATAAGGTTATTCTAATTTTTCTTTACAAAAACAATGACCATGTCTGGAGGGTTCACAAACTTTCAAACAGCACTGTACCTATAGTAGTGCACACTGAGCTCATTTCATTTTCATTAAATATAGGCTATATGATGGGATGAAATTAAATGTATATTTATTGTTTATTAACAGTATTGTGTGACAGTGGTGTGGTTTTTGTAGGCTTGGGACACTGGTTCTCTGGTGGTTCTCTGGCGGTTCTCTGGTTGTTCTCTGGTTGTTCTCTGGTGGTTATCCGTCTACGAAATCCATTGATGAGACCCAACAAGTGGTCAGCAAGGTATTAGAAACAAATACAGGAAGCAAAACAGGCTAATGTTAAGTAAAGGGCAAAAAGAACACAGGCTATGTGATTCAGATCAGCCACTTTATCATATCCTAATTACCTACGATGATTAAAAAGACGGTGGTTTTAACAAACGTTAAATAGCTTGACCACATATCTGGCCATTAGATGGCTACAACATAGAGTTAGTGATTACAGCATAAATTATTATTATTATAATTAATATCATGTTACCTCTAAATACTACCTTGCAATATTTCCTCTCATCATCATGTGCAATATTCCTAATGTCATGTGCAATACTTCTTCTCAATATTATCCTTGCAATATTACCATGCTACATTACCTTTCATCGTTATGTGCAATATTCTTAATATTCTTTATATCATGTGCAATACTTCCTCTAAACATTATTATTATTACAGTTTTATTACACTTCAATTATTGCTTTTTGCGGACTGAATATCTTATCTTGCAGATATCTGCATACTTCACCGATATTTTTATACTTCTACTAGGACCTGCTGTACATTTGTAAATCTGTTATTTTATTTTGTATCATTCTGTTTATTTCTCTATTGTTTTATTGTATTGCTATGCAACCTGGCACAAGAATTTCCTTCGGGATTAATAAAGTTCTTATCTTATCTTATAAATGTACCGATATATTTTCCGCTGAAAGTTGGACTTGGTTTCTTCTAAACCACACCTCTCTGGCCTACGTTTCACACACGTCACTTCCTGTACGGTACACGTAGGTGCTTGTGCAACATGGAACGTATGGAAGGCCAACTAGGCAAAAACCCACACGAAATGAATGGGTTTTTGCCTCGTTGGCCTTCCATAGTTTTTGCCTGGATGGCGTTCCATATTCCATACATATGTGATTGTATTCTGTTGCAGTGCGCAGCCTCTTCGAATCGCTGCTGCTCCTCGCGTTGGCGCTTTGGGCCGCTGACGTCACGGGCTTCCGCGTTGACAGAGACCTGTTGAGTATCAGCGAGAACCTACAGAGGGCGCTGCTGAGACACAGAGCATACATCACTGGCCACGTAAGTGGACGGAGGAGGAGGAGGAGAGTAACACATGTGGATGATTAAACACGCTCACATGTCAGATGTTATTTATGTCCCGCCTGATTCAGATTTCACAAGAACTCGTGCAGACTCTGACTTGCCCTGAGACAGTTCTCCAGGTACAACACACACACACACACACACACACACACACACACACACACACACACATGCACACGCACACATCATTAGGAGCAGGCAGGTGTAGGTGTTATTACCCAGAGATCAGGGACCAATAACCGGAAAATGGATTAAGTCTCATAATAATATACTGAATTAAACTGGGACTATGATTCATAATTAATTGACAATTACAAAGTTAATACAAATTAATTCAAAGTTCCCATTAATAGATGGTTCAGAGAGAGTGGTTCAGAGAGAGTTGTTCACGCTGGCTGGCTTCAACACAATATTCAAGCAAAAACCGCTACAGTTACAATATAAGAATGTAGTCAATAAGCAATGCACAACATGAAGTGTGTGTGTGTGTGTGTGTGTGTGTGTGTGTGTGTGTGTGTGTGTGTGTGTGTGTGTGTGTGTGTAGGCCTGGCCGGCTCTAGCCATTTTGGTGCCCTAGGCAGACCATTTTTTTCCTTGGAATGTGTGTGTGTGTGTGTGTTAAATGTATGCATGTCTCCTCCCTGGTAGAGAGTGAGCCCCCAGCATAGTGTAACAGTCTTTTAACACAGTTTCTTTGATTATTATTAATTATAAGCTAATAACCGACCGTAGGACCTACACCAGAGAGCCTCGGCCGGTCTCCGATTGTCTCAGTACCAGAAATGTCTGACCAATCAGGACACAGCTACCAGTTACCTAGAGATCATCCAGCTCAACACAGACCTCCTGCAGCACCTGGTAATCCATCATTCATCAAAAGTCATTTGCTATCAATTCTACTTGCATGTATTGTGTATTTACTAGGGCTGGGACTTTAACGCGTTAACGCGTTAAAACTAATTAACACATTTTAATCACACTTTATTTTTGCACTCCAAACACCACGGAATGTTTCTCAGTGGACGAATTCCAGGCATACCGATCATAGCGACGCACAACGTGCATTGAGTGATGTCAGACAACAAAGCCTCACTAGAGCGTTGTAGGCTCAAACATGGACGCACCGGAAGAGACCGCGTTTGACCGTTAATTTATTTATTTATTTATTTTTGTTACCATTTTAGATGGTAGAAATGGCACTTTATGTTAAAGTGTTGGTCTGTTTATTATTTTGACCAAGGATATTTGTGTGGGTAGGGGAGGGTGGGGAGGGTTAGTGTAACATTAGGTTCGGTACATTGTGTTTGAAATTATTCCTAAAATTGCTGCACTGATCTGTTGGTCTGTGTAGCTATAACAGGATTTTGCTGCTTAAACGTATGTCTATGTCTATGTATATGTATATGTCTATGTCTATGTATATGTCTATTCATTGATTCACTCGTATACCAAAATCCATTTTAATTGAAAAATGTTGCTTCTCGTGTCAAATATTGATATGCGATTAAAATGCGATTAATTTCGATTAATTAATTACAAAGCCTCTAATTAATTAGATACATTTTTTTAATCGAGTCCCACAACTAGTATTTACATGAACAGAACAATGTTATATTAACTCATTATTCATATATACAGTATATATATATATTTATGTCTCTAATGTTCAGGGTGCCCAGCAGGGGGGGGTGGAGTGTCCGGCAGGGCTGACCCCCGGGAGGGTGGACCCCTACGTCACCATGATCACAGCCGTCCAGTGTCTCCACTGCTGGCTGCTCGAGGTGTCTGAGCTGATGAAATAACACACACACACACACACACACACACACACACACACACACACACACACACACACACACACACACACACACACACACACACACACACACACACACAAGCTTTTATTTGTTATGAATAATTCCTAAAAAATAGATACATACATTATATCAAAAGAATCGCCACCTTATCGTGGTGGGGGGGTTTGGGTGCCCCCGTGACCCTGGGAGCTGTGTTGTCCGGGGCATTAGCCCCTGGTAGGGTCTCCCAAGGCAAAGTGGTCCCAGGGGAGGGGCCAGACTAAGAGCGATTCAAAGACCCCATGAAGAGACTCCCGGAAAGATCAGTCACCTCGCCCGGACAAGGGAAACGGGGCCCCCTTCTGGAGACCGACCTGGGAGGGGAGGTCGTCGGCGAGCGTCTGGTGGCCGGGTCTGGATCCACGGGGCCCGGCCGGGCCAAGCCTGAAGAGACAACATGGAGTCACCTCCCTGTGGGCTCACCACCTGCAGGGAGAGTCATTGGGGTCGGGTGCATTGTATACCGGGCGGTAGGCAAAAGCGGGAGCCTGAGCTGGTGCGGGAGTTGGATCGGTACCAACTAGATATGGTTGGGCACACCTCCACGCATTGCACCTCCACGGCTGTGCTCAGTCGGGGAGGAGAACTGCTGACCCAGACTGAGGATATTATCGGGCGGTGGAAAGAACACTTTGAAGAGCTCCTGAACCCGACCAGTACGTCCTCTGTGGAAGAGGCAGAGTCTGAAGACTCACCCATATCCTTGGTAGAGGTCACTGAGTGCTCCAATTATCGGGGCATCACACTGCTCAGCCTCCCTGGGAAAGTTTATTCCAGGGTGCTGGAAAGGAGGCTCTGGCTGATTGTCGAACCTCAGCTTCAGGAGGAACAATGCGGATTCCGTCCTGGCCGTGGAACAGTGGACCAGCTCTTTACCCTCGCAGGGTTGTTGGGGGGGGCATGGGAGTTTGCCCATCCAGTCTACATGTGCTTTGTGGACTTGGAGAAGGCTTATGACCGTGTCCCCTGGGGAATCCTGTGGGAGGTACTACGGGAGTATGGGGTACCGGGGCCGTTGGTACGTGCCATTCGGTCCTTGTACGAACAAAGTGCGAGCTGCGTCCGTATTCTCGGCACAAAGTCAAGCACGTTCTCAGTGGGTGTTGGACTCCGCCAAGGTTGTCCCTTGTCACCGATTCTGTTCGTGATCTTCATGGACAGAATCTCAAGGCGCAGCCGAGGTGAGGAGAGTGTCCGGTGTGGGGACCTCAGAATTGCATCTCTGCTCTTTGCAGATGATGTGGTTCTGTTGGCTACATCAGACCGTGACCTCCAGCATGCACTGGGGCGGTTTGCAGCCGAGTGTTAAGCGGTCGGGATTAGAGTCGGCACCTCCAAGTCTGAGGCCATGGTTCTCTGCTGGAAAACGGTGGAGTCTTAACACTTATTAATGGCACTTAGCATTGTTGTTCATTCTCAGATGTTGTATCATGCTTAGAATTGCACGCCTGCCCAGCTACTTATGCAGGCAACTTGGCAATTATGAAACTCGTCTCGTAAATAGGAATGCTTGAAAACAGCTCTATTCTTATCTTCAGGTACCACAGTGATATATTGCTGCCTCTCCTTCAACAAATGTACTCTTTGTATCGCTTTGGATAAAAGCGTCTGCCAAATGCCCTAAATGTAAATGTAAATGTGTTCCCTCCGGGTTGCTGCCTCAAGCGAAGGAGTTCAAGTATCTCGGGGTCTTGTTCACGAGTGAGGCCAAAATGGAGCGGGAGATGGACAGACGGATTGGTGCAGCGTCTGCAGTAATTCGGGCGCTGTACCGGTCTGTTGTGGTAAAGAGGGAGCTGAGCCGGAAGGCGAAGCTCTCGATTTACAGGTCCATCTACGTTCCAACCCTCACCTATGGTCACAAGCTTTGGGTAGTGACCGAAAGAATGAGATCGCGGATACAAGCGGCCGAAATGAGTTTCCTCCGCAGGGTGGCTGGGCTCAGCCTTAGAGATAGGGTGAGGAGCTCAGACATCCGGAGGGAGCTCGGAGTAGAGCCGATGCTCCTCCGCATCGAAAGGAGTCAGCTGAGATGGTTCGGGCATCTGATTAGGATGCCCCCTGGGCGCCTCCCTTTAGAGGTTTTCCGGGCACGTCCAACTGGGAGGAGACCCCGGGGCAGACCCAGAACCCGCTGGAGAGATCTCTCCATCTCTGCCCCTTTGCCCAATTAAAATTTGGCAGGTACCGGCCACGTCACGTGGTTGTTTCTATAGCAACGGTGGGTCACATCGCCATTTTGCCCCACATACAGGAAATGCTACGGCGGGGGCGGGAGGGAGAGGCGCGAGCCAAGCACACAGAAACAGACACACACACACACTGAGGAAATTACTCCAAAACAGCACTATAGGGATTGTGAGTGAAGTTTATTTGACACCAAATTCACAGTTGAATCACTACTTTGTATTAAATAGTATAAAGTTACGATTTGCCACAATACAGTCAGATGTAATGATCTTCTTGCACAACAGCGCCATCTGGTGGGACACTGCCCCACTTGCCACTAAGGCATAATCGCCACTGATAATTAGGCATAGCCTCCTACTCGAGGACGGAGAGGTTATACAACCGCCCAGTGGGAAGGGCAGCCCCGGGAAGGAGATCTATGGCGCAATCATAGGGCCGGTGAGGGGGAAGTGAAAGTGCACTATCCTTACTAAAAACGGGCGCTAAATCATGATAGAACGTGGGGACACCAGTGAGATCCGGGGGAGAGACCACTGGCCTGAGTCTACTAGACGGGGATAGAGCGGAGCGCAGGCAGTTGGCATGACACCCCAGGAGAGCGTGGCCGGGAACAAGCGATTTGTAGCTCTTTTGGGCTGGGGCAGGCTGGTAAGGGCGTTTTTTCAGACCTATAGTTCGATTGTTTGGTCCGCACCAGGAAAAACAATGTAGCAAACAGACGTTGGTACGGTTTGGTTTCTCATATGCATGTTTCTAAACAAACCAAAATAGACCGCGAAGACTACACCAGTTTCGCGCCACTCACGGGCCACTTCCGAGAACTTAAAATGGAGCGACAGCTTTTCGTTGCGCTCCTGGGGCTGATTCTCGCCTATTACATTGTATGTGTCGGTAATTTTCTGCAAACTATTCAGTTCGAAAATGAGTCGCGGCTGCGACTCGAAAACAACGTCTTGATGCATTGGAGTCGCCGACGGCGCATTGCACGCCACTTCAAACAGAAGAGACGTGCCCTCCTCCTGAATGACCATTTCATCATTTGCCGGCGATATTCTTGCAGATCCATCAGGTATGCCCTTGGTCTCCCAACACCCACAATGCATCAAAACTAGATCGTTGTGGACCAATTTTTTTCGGTTGCTTTCACACCAGAGGAACCGCACCAAATTTAGGGAGATGGAGCGGATCGAGACCACCTCTTCAGGGAGGTCTCGGCCGGCTGATTTGGTGCGCACCAAAGTGCGGTGGTTGCATTCACACCAAAGTACCGAACCAAGGGACCAAACTCGTTTAGTGCGCACTAAATGCTCTGTGTGAAAACACCCTAAGACTCACTAGGGCTCCCCCTACGAGTGAGTCTGCTCTTTTGGGCGGGTTGGACAGGCCCGGATGTAATGGCCCGCCCTCCCACAATAAAGGCAAAGCCGGTCCCGCATCCTCTGCTCCCTCTCCTCCGTAGGTAGTCGTGACCGACCCAACTGCATCGGCTCCTCCTCGGTCTTGTGGGCCGCGAGGATTATATCACTACCTTCAAGCACCGCTCTCCCAGACCGTTAGGTGTAATGGCATTAATGGTGTTCACAGTTACAGTAACAATGCATTTGTTTGATAAAGATGGGTGTAAATTATCAATAACAAATGAAAAATCCAAAATACAATGATCAATTAAGCTATAGGGTCCCAGTATATGGTTATACGCTGTTACGACAACCGCTAATGCCAATGCAAGTGTGGAAATCAATAAACAATAAATAGTAATGCAGGCTTCTGAAGTATTTAGGTCTTGACATATAAAACAAAGGAAACATATGCAAAGTCAGCTAAAGTGTATAGAGTACAACTTGAAGCAGACTGGATCTCAGGACTTTGCTCTATGTGCACCGTACAGGCTGCTGCACGGTGCACAGGGCACGGGACAAAGCTCAACACTTTGTAGTATTGACAATGCTATAATAGAATATTTATAATACAATAATAACCATTTAGACTACATAGAGTCAACAAAATACAATATAAGTAGGCTAATTGTAATATTCATAATTCATTAATAATTATTATTATGACCAATATAATGAACATATAATCACTGCATAATTTTTCGGGGAACGAAATAGAGGAAAATATTGGGCTATTTTGAACAAACCTGAGGAGCCTAATTTAATGTAGCACTGCAGCCGGGGCAAAGCGCGTCGCCCTTGCAGTGCGTTTCCCACAAACAGGTCGCTTCCATCCTTGACATGCGACCAGGGTCTTGTTCTGTTTGCAGTGGCTATCAGTGGTGATTCTAGACCCTTTTTAGTGGGGCTGAAGGGGGGCTTCAGTTTTCATATCCAATGTCATATCTAATTTTCAATCAGTTAAGCCTAAAGAAAGTTATTCAGCCAAAAATCGCGCTGCCCTGGCAGACGGATCTAACGAACCCCCACAGTAACGTCCTGCTGCTGCACTTCAGCTCTGCATGTGCACCTTCTCCCATGGAGGTAGCTAGCTAAACGGTAAAGTCATTTGAACAGTATTATTCTGCTCTGCTTGGTCTCTGTATTTGAATGAAACTGAAAATAACGTTAGGCTCTATTAGCCTAACAATCAGGCTTACGTTATTTTTAGGCATCCTGTGTTAGGCAAAGCTCGCAAGTACTGTAGCTAGCTAGCAAGCTAATTCGTTCAGGCTAACGTTAGATCAGCTAATGTTAGCTAGCTCAGCTAATCTGCTTGCTTACACTTGTTCAACGTCACAATGTTTCTTATCCTGACAGAATTAGGCTTTATGGTAACAGCACATGTGTATGGAGTGAATTGAAGCATGATTTGAACAAACCTTTACTCATTAAATGTCTGTTTTTCCACAGATGGATATACGTAATTTCTTCAGATGAGAGTAGGTCAAAATTATGTTAGCTGCTGACTGCATTGTCCACAGCAACCCAATATACAATTAGAAAAATGTTATACATCTCCACCTCTTATCAAATTATAAATACTATCTTTGGTATGTAATGTTGACCCTTTGGACTTTGGACTTTAGCAAAAGAGGGGGAGAGGATAGAGGGAGAGAAAGAGAGAGAGGATGTCTGGAGAGAGATGAACGAGGTGAGAAAGTGGACAGATAGTCAAGACCACTATTGATATACTGTTATCAAATATGGATTCTCCCCAACCCCCCTGATATGTATTTGTGTCACATACTGTTTGCTTTATTATAAGATTATGTACTTTATCATTGAATATGAATGTGTGTGATTGTCAGTGCAAAGATGGAGAGAGGAAGATGGAGAGAGAGAGAGGGGACAGAGAGAGAGGACAGAGAGAGAGGACAGAGAGCGAGAGGAGGAGCAGGAAGAACCAGGTGAGAAAGTGGACAGAGAGTGAAGTCAACATTGTTATAGTTGTGACAAAGCAGTAATTGTTTAGCTGAGAAAGAAATTCATTCAATTCACAATACTTGTGTTTGATGATTGCTATGTGTTTTTACACACATTAAATGCTGGACTTCATTCTAAATTTCCACTTTCCTAGTTAAGTATACGCTATTTGTTTATTTTCACAATACAAGGAGAAGGAGAAGAGCAGGAAGGAGATGAGAGAGAGCAGACCAGAGAGGCAAATGAAGAGACAGAGAGAGAGAAGCATACCGGCCACCAAGCCAAAGCAGCAGGGTCTCAAGATGCTTATTTTGATTTAGGGGAGAAGGACACAGGTCCTAAACAGTTAAAGCTGTCTCAGTACCCACAAGATCAGTTTGGTCTGCAAAAAAGAGCCTTCCACCAAACTTGGTTCCATAGTTTTAAATGGTAAATGGTAAATGGTTTGCATTATTATAGCGCTTTTATCCAAAGCGCTTTACAGTTGCCTCACATTCACCCAGTCATACCCGACGGCGTGCCAACCATGCAAGGTAACAACCAACACGTCAGGAGCAGGTAGGGTTAGGTATCTTGCTCAGGGACACCACGACACTTAGCTAGGTGGAGCTCAGGGATCGAACCAGCAACCTTCCAGTTGGCAGACGACCACTCTACCTCCTGAGCTAACTGCCGCCCCCTAAATGGCTAGAATACTCACCTAGAAAAAGTGCTGCTTTCTGTTTTGATTGTCGTGTGTTTGGTAAAAATCTCAGACAGGAGGTATTTGTGAATGGTGGAGTCAAGAATTGGAAAAAGGCGCTGAACATGTTTCAAAAACATGAAACCACCCAGTCACACATGGATAGTGTAGTTTGCTGGAACAGCTACAAAGCCAGTCGATCACAAGGCAATGTTGTACAGCAGATAGAGAAAGCAAGTTCCACTGAAATTTGTGAAAGAAGGGAGTACCTGCAACGTGTAGTGGCGGTGACCTGCATGTTGGGGAAACAAGGAATGGCATTTAGAGGTCATGACGAAACAGCTAAAAGTGAGAATCAATGGCCAGTCAGAATGAGATGATAGAGTGTTGTTCACAAGAGGTAACTGAAGCTATTGTCAGTGAGATGAGGCAATCAAAGATGTATGCCATTATGGCTGATGAGGCCAGAGATGGAAAGACAGAACAGTTGGCACTCTGTGTGAGGTATGTTACTATGGAGGGTACAGTGAAGGAGAGGTTCCTAGCCCTTACAGAGATGAGAGACTTTGATGCTAAACCAATAACCGCTGCAATTGAGAAAGAACCACCATAAGTTTGTGGACACTCAGACAAAGTTGGTAATACAGCCAAGTGAACTTGTGCAGCTGTCAAACACATGTTGGGCATGCCAGCTTCGTTCAGTGAATGCAGTGCTTGACAATTTCCCTGCCATCATTGAGTGCCTCTCCACCATCAACACACCTATGGCAGTGGGATTGAAGGCAAAACTCAGCAAATTCTCCACAGTGTATTTGCTGATTGTTTTCCAGGCTCTCCTGTCTGTAACAGCAGGTTTACACAGATACCTACAGAAGGAGACAATTGATCTTGCCCAAGCTTTGACACACAAAGATGCTGTGGTTGACTCCCGGAGAAACGCAGTGATGCCACCGCTGCAGATCTTCACGCCAGAACAAAGGCCTTATGTGAGGCTAACCAAATAGCAGTCCCAGAGCCATCTTCTGGTCAGAGGCGGAAGACAACGCGAATGGATGGGTTTGTTGTTGAGCAGGTAGTGAAGTCAGTGGTTCTTCCGAGTCAGAAGAACTCTGGACAGAATGATCTCTGAACTTGAGAAGCGTTTTTCTGGTGTGAATGAAGAATTGCTTAAAGGAGTTCAGGCGTGCAGTCCAACCTCAGACCTCTTCTTGTCTGAAGCACATTTGTCAGAACTAGCACTGCATTACCATATTTAGCTTAAATCAGAGGAAGTGATGGTTGCCAAAAACTATCTGAGACGCAAGAGCGAGGCTGGTGAAGTTCAAGACATGCTCACAGTGTACAACCTACTGGATGCTGATATGTTCCCTTCGCTGAAAGCGATTATTCAGGTTGCCTTGACTATACCAGTTAGCAGCTGGAGCTGTGAAAGGTCTTTTAGTGCCTTGCGTCGGCTCCATACCTGGCTCAGGAGGAGGGCAAAGCAGACTCCAGCACTTGGCTGTGATGTCAATTGAAAAGGAGGTGCTTGCGAGAGTCACACACAAGAAAGTGATTGATAGATTCGCCACCCTCAGCCACCCCAGTCAACCTCCTGCTCACCTATGACTCCCGTGCCGAGCCTAGTCTCCCCTGTCCCAAGGCCTTTGATGGGGAGTTTGAGCGATTTAGAGAGATTTCTGTGTCAATATGAGCTCCTCTTCCGATACCAGGCAGCCCGATATAGAACTGGGGAGACTAAGGTGGCCCTAATTATGTCCCTCCTTACGGGCAGAGCCCTCAGTTGGGCTATTGCGACGGTTGGCCATCAGGTTCAGCTCTCCTCGGACTATGACGCCTTCCGTCAAGAGTTTAACTTGGTGTTCAATCACCCAGCTGAGGGACAAGACGCAGCAAGCCACCTCCATTCCTTACAACAAGGGTACAGGTCGGTGGCAGACTACACTCTGGAGGTCAGGATTCTCGCTGCAGACAGTGGGTGGGATGACGCCGCGCTTAAGAACGCCTACCGAAGAGGACTGAGTGACACCATAAAGGATCTCATCGTTAGGGATCGACCCGCCACTTTCAACAAACTCATTTGTCTCGCTCTCCAGATGGATGAATGGCTGCGGGAGCGCCGTCTGGAGCGCGCTCAACATTTTGGAACCCTCCAGAGACCAACCCAAACCCATCTCTCCCACTGTTCCTCGGTTCCTGAGCCCCGGTTCCCATGTTACCCCTGACCTCGTCGGCCCTCAAGACCGAGGAAGAGCCGATGCAGTTGGGTCGGTCACGACTACCTACGGAGGAGAGGGAGCAGAGGATGCGGGACCGGCTTTGCCTTTATTGTGGGAAGTCAGGCCATTACATCCGGGCCTGTCCAACCCGCCCAAAAGATCAAACTCGCTAGTAGGGGGAGCCCTAGTGAGTCTTAGGGTGTTTTCACACAGAGCATTTAGTGCGCACTAAACGAGTTTGGTCCCTTGGTTCGGTACTTTGGTGTGAATGCAACCACCGCACTTTGGTGCGCACCAAATCAGCTGGCCGAGACCTCCCTGAAGAGGTGGTCTCGATCCACTCCATCTCCCTAAATTTGGTGCGGTTCCTCTGGTGTGAAAGCAACCGAAAAAAATTGGTCCACAACTATCTAGTTTTGATGCATTGTGGGTGTTGGGAGACCAAGGGCATACCTGATGGATCTGCAAGAATATCGCCGGCAAATGATGAAATGGTCATTCAGGAGGAGGGCACGTCTCTTCTGTTTGAAGTGGTGTGCAATGCGCCGTCGGCGACTCTAATGCATCATGACGTTGTTATCGAGTCGCAGCCGCGACTCATTTTCAAACTGAATTGTTTGCAGAAAATGACCGACACATACAATGTAATAGGCGAGAATCAGCCCCAGGAGCGCATCGAAGAGCTGTCGCTCCATTTTAAGTTCTCGGAAGTGGCCCGTGAGTGGCACGAAACTGGCGTAGTCTTCGCGGTCTATTTTGGTTTGTTTAGAAACATGCATATGAGAAACCAAACCGTACCAACGTCTGTTTGCTACATTGTTTTGCCTGGTGCGGACCAAACAATCGAACTATAGGTCTGAAAAAACGCCCTTACCAGCCTGCCCCAGCCCAAAAGAGCTACAAATCGCTTGTTCCCGGCCACGCTCTCCTGGGGTGTCATGCCAACTGCCTGCGCTCCGCTCTATCCCCGTCTAGTAGACTCAGGCCAGTGGTCTCTCCCCCGGATCTCACTGGTGTCCCCACGTTCTATCATGATTTAGCGCCCGTTTTTAGTAAGGATAGCACTTTCTCACTTCCCCCCCACCGGCCCTATGATTGCGCCATAGATCTCCTTCCCGGGGCTGCCCTTCCCACCGGGCGGTTGTATAACCTCTCCGTCCTCGAGTAGGAGGCTATGCCTAATTATCAGTGGCGATTATGCCTTAGTGGCAAGTGGGGCAGTGTCCCACCAGATGGCGCTGTTGTGCAAGAAGATCATTACATCTGACTGTATTGTGGCAAATCGTAACTTTATACTATTTAATACAAAGTAGTGATTCAACTGTGAATTTGGTGTCAAATAAACTTCACTCACAATCCCTATAGTGCTGTTTTGGAGTAATTTCCTCAGTGTGTGTGTGTGTGTCTGTTTCTGTGTGCTTGGCTCGCGCCTCTAGCTCCCGCCCCCGTCGTAGCATTTCCTGTATGTGGGGGAAAATGGCGATGTGACCCACCGTTGCTATAGAAACAACCACGTGACGTGGCCGGTACCTGCCAAATTTTAATTGGACAAAGGGGCAGAGATGGAGTTGCCCCATCTGTCACGTGACTTGTCACTTTCAGCACCCTGGACAGGGCTCCTTGTGTGTGTGTGGCTTTTTGTGTTATAGCCTCAGACTGCACTGCTGTCGGATGTTGCATATAATTTAAAACTTGAATTAAAAGTAACCAAATTGATTTAGTTGTTTTGTATATCTTTTTGTCAGTAATGCAAGGTTTGTACCTTTATTAGCTGTCATATGTGATACATTCACCCAAACAGGGAGCAGAGCAGTGTGTGTTTGCAGCAGAGGCTCAATATCACTGCTATGAAGTCTGCGTTCCGTGCGTAAATACGCACGCACGAGCCAATGCCTAGCAGATTGGCTAGATCTTTTTTGTGTGATGGTGACAGGTGACGTGTTCTTAATGACTTGCCTGGTTAAATAAAGGTAAAAAACAACAACATACAAAACTGCCCCTCCAGAAATGTCAGGCCAAAATCGCCACTGGTAATTATATCACAGAGTCTCTGGCCTCAGGTATCATAAGACCCTCGTCGTCTCTGGTAGCAACGGGCTTCTTTTTTGTGACAAAGAAGGAGGGCGACCTGAGGCCTTGTATTGATTATTGTCAACTCAACGATATCACCGTTAAAAATAAGTATCCACGTCCCCTGATGACTTCCACTTTCGAGCCACTCACTCACGCCACGGTGTTCACTAAGTTAGACCTGCGCAGGGCTTATCATTTGGTACGCATCAGGGAGGGGGATGAGTGGAAGACGGCCTTCAACACTCATCTTGGACATTTTGAGTACCTAGTGATGCCTTTTGGCCTAACCCAGGGTCGGCAACCCGCGGCTCCGGAGCCACATGCGGATCTTTAGCCCCTCTGCAGTGGCTCCCTGCAGCTTTGAAAAAAAAAGTGTTTAATATTTCGTCAACGAAACGAAACTAAACTGATTGTATCTGTTAAATAAAGGTAAAAAAAAATGCTATTCTTGGGTACTGCCTCACGACCCGCCCTACTCTGCCTCTGATTGGTCAAGTCATGAAATGTTGTTCATCCAATGAATCACTGCGAACAAACATTCTTGACGAACTCGCGCACGAGCTGTCAGTTGGATTGGATTTTCAGAAGACGAAGCGACACAAAAAACATTAAAAACATTATTTATTATATCATTTCAGCCGCCCTGCCGTCTGCAGGTGACTAATCTTGAGTTTCCGACCCCTGGTAAGCTAATCATGGATAAATCCAAGAAAATAAAAGTGGCAGAGGAAAATAGAGATTTTAATTCAGCGTGGACAGATTCATTTGCTTTCACTACTAACGATGCAGGCTTACAACAAACATGGACCACGCACACCACACACATGGTGAAAAAGGCCCAACAACGCCTGAATTTCCTCAGGCGACTGAGGAAATACAACATGTGTCCCCGCATCCCCAGTACATCGTTGGAGGTGAGCTTCCCTCCCTCCTGGATATATACACGATCTGTAGATCTGTACTTTACTTCGTTATTTATATTTCTGGCAACTTTCACTTTTACTCCACTACATTTCCTAAATAAAATGTATACTTTTACTCCGATACATTTCTCCTACGCATCTTCGTTACTCGTTACTACAAAATAAAATCAGCAGCAGTACGCGCGCGCAGCAGTATGCGCGCGCAGCAGTGCGCAGCAGTACGCGTGCGCAGCAGTAAGCAGCAGTACGTGTGCGCAGAAAATGAAATTTTTTTAATATACTGTGGCAGACGGCCACTGAAGGGCAGAGGAATGAGTGTGGACGACAGTCTGGGGGGCCGCAATTCCCCATTCGGCCCCCAGAGGGAGCAGAGGAGGCAGGAATTGCGACTAAGGCAATCAGCCTTATTGAAATTGGCTGCGCCGGCAGCCAATTAAGGACCAACCTGCAGACTATAAATAGGAGAGGACCTGGGTCATGGAGAGAGTCGAGACGGTCGAGACGGTCGAGAGAGTGGACGAGTGGATGTAGAAGAGGAAGAGGAAGAGGAAGAGGAAGTGGTGGTGGTGGTGGTGGGGGGAAAGGAAGAGGAGGAGAAGAAGGAGCAAGAATGAGGACGAAGACCCTGTGTGGGTGAGTTTAAAGAGAGACAGGAGTGGCTGTGTGCCCGACTTAAGGACTGCCCGACTTAAGGACTGCCTGACGACCCTCCCGCCTGCCTTGCCCTGGACCCCCTGAGACCACTTCCCGGTGTGATACCCCCCTGCATACGAACTACGACTAATCTCCTGGATTACGGACTTGGCCACTATAATATCCCGGCACTTCCCCTTCCCCTTTATGGTTAATAAAGCCTGTTTGTTATTGAAAGTTGGTGTGGAACTTGGAATTATTATATTCAGTCGTGGACACACTCAACCCTACAACGGAGTGTGCCACAATACATATATATGCATGTATTGGAAATATACATATATATTGAGAGGCACAATATACATAAAAAGATAATACAATAACACGTATACATAATATAAAATGTAATGTTGACTCCAGAAGTATTGATTGAATATTGAGTATTATAAATGTACAAAAGATAAGAGAATCTGAACCAGAGTATTTTAAGTCTAGCATAGGGAATATGGCATATGTATCCAGAAGTAGTACATTTTATCTGTGATCAGTATGATCAATGAGTGATTGGTGTTGCTCGTTGAGAAGCCTGATGGCCCGTGGAAAAAAAAACGAAACTGTTTTTGAGTCTGGTAGTCCATGCGTGAGACCCAGGATGGTGAGACTGAGACCCAGGATGGTGGAGTTGTCTGGGAACTTAAGGATGATGTTGGCACAGTGTGTGGTCACACAGTCATGCATGTACAGGGCATACAGGAGTGGACTGAGTACACAGCCCTAAGGGGCTCCGGTGCTCAGGGTCAGAACAGAGGAGGTGAGACTGCCCATTCTCACCACCTGGGGTCTGCCCGTCAGGAATTCCAGGATCCAGTTGCAAAGGGAGGAGTTACACCAGGCTTCTGAGCTTGAGAACGAGCTTGACGGGCACAGTAGTGTTCAATGCTGAGCTGTAGTGAATGAGTAGCATCTTCACGTATGTATTACCCTTCTCCAGGTGGGAGAGGGGGCGGTCTGAATTGTCGGGGTCGTCTGTAGATCGGTTGGGATGGTATGCAAATTGAAGGGAGTCCAAGGTGTCAGGAACGGTGGAGCAGATGTGACTAGCCACTCAAAGCACTTCATGATGATGGGGGTCAGTGCTACAGGGCGGTAGTCATGCGATGGAAGGTCATGCGACGGTAGACTGGTACAGGGAGAGGTTGAATATAGTGGTGAAGACCTCCGCTAGCTGGTCGGCGCACCCTCTACGCCGTGGGATGCCATCTGGCCCTGGAGACATCGATGGTTTTATTCTTTTAAGAGCTCTCCTCACGTCAGCCATGGTTAGGGACAGAGTGCAGTTGTCCTGGTCCTCAGCTAGCCTCGCTGCAGGAGTGGTGTTGCCAGCCTCAAACCGTGCGTAGAAGGTGTTGAGCTCATCGGGGAGAGAGGCTGGACATCACTGCTATCTCTCCCTTCATAGTCTGTGATGGCCTCCGAAGATCATATCTGGACCTCCTCAAGGCCCCCATTTTATTGTCCATGGATTGAATATTTGCAAACAAATAGAATTCCGGTAAGTTTGCCTCTCTTCTTCTTCTTCTTCTTCTTCATCATCCGGCGGCGTGTTGGAGGACAAAGGGTTTACAGCTCGTATTCTGGTAACCCAAAAAAAAGTACCAAAAAAAAGTCTGTGCAATTGACGCATCCATTGTCGATCATATTGGATAAGCGACAGTGCAGCATGTGCAAAGACAAACAACAAAAAACATAAGCACACATTAGGACTACAAACTAAAAGCACCACCCTTCAGGACTACAACTAAAGCACCACCCTTCAGACTACAAACTAAAGCACCACCCTTCAGGACTACAAACTAAAGCACCACCCTTCAGGACTACAAACTAAAGCGGACACACTTTGGATCTTTGGGCTTGCTTTGTTTTTATGCCAATCGAGATCTTCCAATCTCACCTTCCCTTCAGCTCTGTCTTCTCCTTTTCCTCTTTCTCCTCCTGTCTGCTCTGTTCCTCCACTCCCACCTGCAGCTCCTCAAGATGGCAGGCACCCAGGGAGGAGGAGAGAGGAGGTTCAGAAGGAAAGGAGGAGGCGGTGAAGGAGTCACAGCAGGTGAGGAGCGAGGAGGAGAGGGAGGAGAACCCGGACCGCAGCTCCCAGAGGTCTCTGAGGAGCTTAATACAGAGATTAATACAGGAGTACGCTACTAAAACTACCATCTCCCGTGACACACACCACACGTTAATACATTACATATACTGTACATGAATCTTGGCTCCGAGGTCGGAACCCACTGCAAGGAGCAGAGTTACACCTTGTTTCTCGTTTTTGTTATATACGAGCAAAGAAAACTCATCTGCACAAGTGGATGACGCTTTTAGAAGGGAATTTTATTGAGTGTAGTTGATTTTAAACTTTCAGTTGCTTTTTTTTTGTTTACTGTAAAAATTATGAGCTTACAGACCCCTGCCTCCAGCAACATGATTGTTCTAAACAAATATGAAGCGAAAGAAAGTTAAATCCCTCATTCACCCATCATTCGACTTTAGATACGAATGGAATGTCTGATTGTGAGACATAGATATACATGAATACATACTTACAACATCCTCCGCTATAATAGATACCACACATGAATACATACTACCTACTACTAATACTAGATACCGCTATAAAAATCCACAAGTATACACATGCATCCGTTCCATTACACTGTAGTATATACAGCATACGGTGACCTCTGACCTCTCTGTTGGCCAGCTCAATCTCCTGTCCCTGAAGACGCTGCTCCACTTCCTGGCACCTGTCTCTGAGCTCCACCACCTGCAAACACGACGTTATTAACACATCACCAACAAACACAACTTTATCGACACATTACATACAAACACACAACCATCCAATTGCCACGGTTACTACATTCTGAAGGCTAGGTTCCACGCTAGGCTACCCAACGCTATGGTCACCTGTTCCGGAGCTTGCGGATGAGCAGGGTCTGTCGTGCCTCCCTCTCCCTGCCCTCTCGCACCCTTCTCTTCCACTCCCTCTCCTCACCCACCGCACCCAGAGAGACAGACGCTGCAATGAGCTCGCCAACTGGAAGACAAAAAGAGACAGAGAGATAAAGAGAGAGAGAGTGATAGCAAGATATATATATATATATATATATATATATAATATACTGTATATAGCACTGTGTATAGTGTATGTCAGCGTGTGTTGTCACCAGCATGTGTACCCGGT
The DNA here is from genome assembly GCA_002895965.2 of Coryphaenoides rupestris. NCBI lineage: Eukaryota > Metazoa > Chordata > Actinopteri > Gadiformes > Macrouridae > Coryphaenoides > Coryphaenoides rupestris. Next base: position 9,512 of record PIJE02002341.1, on the reverse strand, counting down.
GGTCCAGTGTGTTCATGTGTGTGTACAGTATATATATGTCAGTGTGTGTTAGTGTGTACGTGTTACCCGGTGGTCCAGTGTGTTCATGTGTGTGTACAGTATATATATGTCAGTGTGTGTTAGTGTGTACGTGTTACCCGGTGGTCCAGTGTGTTCATGTGTGTGTACAGTTATATATATATCAGTGTGTGTTAGTGTGTACGTGTTACCCGGTGGTCCAGTGTGTTCATGTGTGTGTACAGTATATATATATCAGTGTGTGTTAGTGTGTATGTGTTACCCGGTGGTCCAGTGTGTTCATGTGTGTGTACAGTATATATATATCAGTGTGTGTTAGTGTGTACGTGTTACCCGGTGGTCCAGTGTGTTCATGTGTGTTGGTACGTATATATATTATCAGTGTGTGTTAGTGTTTACGTGTTTACCCGGTGGTTCCAGTGTGTTCATGTGTGTGTTACAGTATATATATATCAGTGTGTGTTAGTGTGTATGTGTTACCCGGTGGTCCAGTGTGTTCATGTGTGTGTACAGTATATATATGTCAGTGTGTGTTAGTGTGTAGTGTTACCCGGTGGTCCAGTTGTGTTCATGTGTGTGTACAGTATATATATATCAGTGTGTGTTAGTGTGTACGTGTTACCCGGTGGTCCAGTGTGTTCATGTGTGTGTACAGTATATATATATCAGTGATGTGTTAGTGTTGTACGTTGTTTACCCGTGGTCCAGTGTGTTCATGTGTGTGTGTACAGTATATATATATCAGTGTGTGTTAGTGTGTATTGTGTTAACCCGGTGGTCCAGGTGTTCATGTGTGTGTACAGTATAATATATGTAAAGTGTGTGTTAGTGTGTATGTGTTACCCGGTGGTCCAGTCGTGTTCATGGTTGTGACCAGTATATAATATCAGTGTGTGTTGTGTGACGTGTTAACCCGGTGGTCCAGTGGTGTTCCATGTGTGTGTACAGTTATATATATATCAGTGGTGGTTTCAGTGTGTATGTGTTACCCGGTGGTCCAGTGTGTTCATGGTGTGTACAGTATATATATATCAGTGTGTGTTAGTGTGTACGTGTTACCCGGTGGTCCAGTGTGTTTCATGTGTGTGTACAGTATATATCTCCGCCCAGCCCATCCTGCAAACGAGACACTTCCTGTCTAAGGGCCCGCCCTCTCCTCCTGCCAGTCAATCAGCAGTGTGTGTCCATCCTAGTAGGAAGAAGGCCATTGTTGTCCATATTTTACTATATCATATCATGGAGGTAGGTAGGGGTTGGACTAAGTGTGTATTGGAGGTAGGAGGGGTCTGACTAGTGTTTGGGGTAGGAGGGGTCTGATTAGTGTTTGGGGTAGGTGAGGGTCTGGACTAGTGTGTTTGGAGGGTAGGGTAGGGTCTGACTAGTGTTTGGGAGGTAGGGTAGGATCTGACTAGTGTGTTTGGAGGTAAGGTAGGGTCTGGACTAGTGTTTGGAGGTAGGTTAGGGGCTGGACAGTGTGTTTGGAGGTAGGTAGGGTCTGACTAGTGTTGGAGGTAGGTAGGGTCTGACTAGTGTTTGGAGGTAAGGTAGGGTCTGACTATGTGTTTGGAGGTAGGTAGGGTCCTGGACAGTGTGTTTGGAGGTAGGTAGGGTCTGACTAGTGTGTTTGGAGGTAGGTAGGGATCTGACTAGTGTTTGGAGGTGGGTAGGGTCTGACTAGTGTTTGGAGGTAGGTTAGAGGTCTGGACCTAGTGTGTTTGGAGGTAGGTAGGGTCTGACTAGTGTGTTTGGAGGTAGGTAGGGTCTGACTAGTGTGTTTGGAGGTAGGTAGGGTCTGACTAGTGTTTGGAGGTAGGTAGGGTCTGACTAGTGTGTATCATATCATATCATATCATGTATGTATGTAACAGGCGGACAGTGATAAAGTAATACATTTTAAAACACGTATAAAAAAGCGACTGTGTATAGTGTATGTCAGCGTGTGTTGTCACCAGCATGTGTACCCGGTGGTCCAGTGTGTTCATGTGTGTGTACAGGAGTTATATATGTCAGATGGGTGATTAGTGTGTACGGGTTACTCCGGTGGAATCCAGTTGTGTTCGATGTGTCGTGATACAAGTATATATACCTTGCTCAGTGTGTGTATGATGTGTACGTTGTATTTAAACCGCGGTGGGCCTCAGTGTGTTCATGTTGTGTGTATCAGTATATATATATCAGCTGTTGTGTTAGGTGTGTACGTGCTTACCCTCGGTGGGTCACATGTGGTGTTTCAGTGTGTGTTAAACCAGTATATATTATGTCAGGGGTTGTGTAGCTGTTGTTATGGTGGTTACCCGGTGGTCCACAGTGTGTTCAGTGGTGTGTACAGTATATATTATGTCGAGTGTATGTTAGGTGTGCACGTGGTACCGCGCGTGGCTCCCAGTGTGTTCAATGTTGTGTGTACAGCATGATAATATTGTCAGTGTGTGTTAGTGTGTACGTGTTACCCGGTGGTCCAGTGTGTTCCATGGTGTGTGGTACAGCTATATTATATGTCAGTGTGCTGTTAGTGTTGTATGTGTGTACCCGGTGGTCAGTGCTGGTGCATGTGTGCGGACTCCAAGCTCTTCTTCTCTCTATGGCGAGGCTCTCCGCCAGCTCATCCTGCAAACGAGACGCTTCCTGTCTAAGGCCCGCCCTCTCCTCCTGCCAGTCAATCAGCAGTGTTGTGGTCCATCCTAGTAGAAGAAGGCCATGTTGTCATATTTACTATATCATATCATGGAGTGGGTAGGGTCTGACTAGTGTGTTGGAGGGTTAGGTAGGGTCTGACTAGTGTTTGGAGGTAGGTAGGGTCTGACTAGTGTTTGGAGGTAGGTAGGGTCTGACTAGTGTGTTTGGAGGTAGGTAGGGTCTGACTAGTGTGGTTTGGAGGTAGGTAGGGTCTGACTAGCTGTTTGAGAGGTAGGGTTGACTAGTGTTTGGAGGGTAGGTAGGGTTCTGACTATGTGTTGGAGGTAGGTAGGGTTCTGACTAGTGTGTTTGGAGGTAGGTAGGGTCTGACTAGTGTTTGGGAGGTAGGTAGGGTCATGACTAGTGTTTGGGAGGTAGGTAGGGTCTGACTAGTGGTTTGGAGGTAGGTAGCGTCTGACTGACTGTTTGGAGGTAGGCTAGGGTCTGACTAGTGTTTGGAGGTAGGTAGGGTCTCACTCAGTGTTTGGATGTAGGTAGGGTCTGACATAGTTGGGGTAGGTAGGCCTTTGGAGGTAGGTAGGGTCTGACTATGTGGTTTGGAGGTAGGTAGGGTCTGACCTAGCTGTGTTGGGAGGTAGGTAGGATCTGACTAGTGTGTTGGAGGGTAGGGTAGGGTCTGACTAGTGTTTGGGAGGTAGGTAGGGATCTTGACTAGTGTGTTTGGAGGTAGGTAGGGTCCTGACTAGTGTTTGGAGGTAGGTAGAATCTGACTAGTGTGTTTGGAGGTAGGTAGGGTCTGACTAGTGTTTGGAGGTAGGTAGAATCTGACTAGTGTGTTTGGAGGTAGGTAGAGATCTGACTAGTGTTTGGAGGTAGGTAGGGTCTGACTAGTGTGTTTGGAGGTAGGTAGGGTCTGACTAGTGTTTGGAGGTAGGTAGAATCTGACTAGTGTGTTTGGAGGTAGGTAGGGTCTGACTAGTGTGTTTGGAGGTAGGTAGGGTCTGACTAGTGTGTTTGGAGGTAGGTAGGGTCTGACTAGTGTTTGGAGGTAGGTAGAATCTGACTAGTGTGTTTGGAGGTAGGTAGGGTCTGACTAGTGTTGTTTTGGAGGTAGGTAGGGTCTGACTAAGTGTTTGGAGTAGGTAGATATCTGACTAGTGGTGTTTGGAGGTAGGTAGGGTCTGACTAGTGTGTTTGGAGGTAGGTAGTGTCTGACTAGTGTGTTTGGAGGTAGGTAGGGTCTGACTAGTGTTTGGAGGTAGGTAGGGTCTGACTAGTGTGTTTGGAGGTAGGTAGGGTCTGACTAGTGTTTGGAGGTAGGTAGGGTCTGACTAGTGTGTTTGGAGGTAGGTGGAATCTGACTAGTGTGTTTGGAGGTAGGGTAGGATCCTGACTAGTCGTGTTTGGAGGGGAGGTAGGGTCTTGGACTAGTGTTTTGGAGGGTAGGGTAGGGTCTGGACTAGTGTTTGGAGGTAGGTAGGGGTCTGACTAGTGTGTTTGGAGGGTAGGTAGGGGTCTGACTAGTGTGTTGTGGAGTAGGTAGGGTCTGACTAGTGTGTTTGGAGGTAGGTAGGGTCTGACTAGTGTGTTTGGAGGTAGGTCATTCATGTGCATGAAATCACTGACAGTGAGAGTAAGACACACAGCTTGTCGCAAAACGCATCGCACTTGATCCGGCAAATTACCACCAAAACAGAGCAAAACCCGCCACCAATATCTCATTATGTCCCCCGGATCGGTTGAGACGCACGGTAAAGAAGTCAAATATCGCTAATGTATACTTTGGCTTATTTTGTTTTCGGTCCGTTATCCCATTCCCAATGTGCTGCCGTCTGCAGTCTGGCTGATGTCCAGCGATCCCAGTGCAGCTGCGAATCAGCAGTGTTGTGTCCATCCTAGTAGAAGAAGGCCATGTTGTCATATTTTACTATATCATATCATGGAGGTAGGTAGGGTCTGACTAGTGTTTGGAGGTAGGTAGGGTCTGACTAGTGTGTTTGGAGGTAGGTAGGGTCTGACTAGTGTGTTTGGAGGTAGGTAGGGTCTGACTAGTGTTTGGAGGTAGGTAGGGTCTGACTAGTGTGTTTGGAGGTAGGTAGGGTCTGACTAGTGTGTTTGGAGGTAGGTAGGGTCTGACTAGTGTGTTTGGAGGTAGGTAGGGTCTGACTAGTGTTTGGAGTAGGTCTGAAGAAATATCGCAAAACACAACAAAAACAACAACACGCCGAATTTTCCCGCACACAAATTCCAAAAGCCTCCCCATTTATTTTGGAAGTTTATAAACGAACACTGATTCTGCATTTCAAAATTGCCGTCATCTTGGGGCGGTTTTATGAAGTTCATTTCTCTAGACGGGTCGAAACTTTTGCACGAATCCGGTAATTGTTAGCCGCGCGCCGCCGCCGAAAACAGACGCTCCGGCACTTTAAGCGGACGAGCGGGGCGGGAAAAAAAAAAATATATATTGCGCTCGTATGAGCCAATACGCAAACAGGGTAAACAAGGCTAGGGGTGATATCGCCGCCTATTTGTCTCCAGAGCCGGTGGGGGGGGTGGGGGGGGGGGAGGTCAAGGAGAACAGCCGAGGAGGTGGCGGTCAGGACCATCTGCTCAGACTATAGCGCCGGGGGGGGGGGGCCAAGGGGGGTTTAGCCCAGGCACGGTAGGCCGGCGCGGTGCGAGTGCTGACGGGGGCGACGCCGCCGAGGGGATATCCAGCTCAAACATCCAACGAGGGGGGGGAACGGGAAAAAAAAAGCAATGGAATCCCACAAGGCCACAGGTGCTGTCTGGGATCGGACCCCCCCCCCCCCCCCCCAACCACACTGCGTGGCTCAAGGGCAAGGAGGACTATTTGCGTGAGTCAGCGCTTAGGTCTTCCTGCAAAGCCCTCAAAAGTGACACGAAAATAAATAAAACCGAGAGAAGTGGACGGAGGGAAGAATGCGTGCGGTGTTTTCTCACCCGTTGTACAGTAAGGTTGTCTGGTGAAAACAGACGAAACGGAGAGAGAAGCACGGCTACAGGAGGGGGAGATATGAGAGGGCGAGGGGGACAGGAGAGGAGAAGGTCGGAGGTGGAGTGGTGGTGGTGGTGGTGGTGGTGGTGGGGGGGTGGTGGGGCGGGGGAGGAAGGAACACGAGGGCCGATGTGTGTGTGGGGCTGGGGGTCTGGGTCTGGGGTTCCTGACACGCTGCTTTGGTTGGCCGCGCCCCAAAGGTTTACCAGTAGTGTCGAGGGAGAGGGCCAGGACCTCCTGTTTCCTCCCACTCTGGCAGACCCTGGCTTCACCCTGGCCTCCACCCTCACACCCCTCCACCCCAACACCTCACCCCCACCCACCCCCACCCCCACCCACCACCATCACCCCCCAACCCACCACCACCACCACCACCACCATCTTTTCCCCTCACTCCTCTTGTATTCAATGTTTTATGAACAGTCGCTTTTCTCCTCTTCTTCTTCTTTCTTCTTCTTCTTCTTCTTCTTCTTCTTCTTCTTCTTCTTCTTCTTCTTCTTCACATCCCCACCACCCCCCCCCCCCACCCCCCACCCCAGGTAAATATGCCTCACAGCTGGGCAAACAGAGGGACCACTAGGGGTGGGTTGGAGTATTGTGTGTGTGTGTGTGTGTGCGTGTGTGCGTGTGTGTGTGTGTGTTTCAGGGGTTATACGAGAGGGTTAATGTGTTAACTGAGAGGCAAATGCATAAAATGTCATTGTAAATATAAAATGTAAAAAACAGACACACTCACTGGCACACACACATGCTTGCACACACACACACACACACACACACACACACACACACGCACACACGAATGAATATAATGTTGAGGCCCTTCCAGGTCACGCTCTTAAATCATGTAACTATATCGCTAAGTTATATAAGTCAGGGTACTATATCGCTAACCTCATTTATATAAATAAGTGAGGTCGGCCAAAAGTACCGTGAAAGCCTCTGAGAAAATTGTGTTGAAATATTTGTACGTGAAATCGAGTGGAATCTTGACTCCTCCGTGCGTCGCAATGCACTTCACTGACTGAAGGATCCTGACAAAATGCAAAACGTCGTATCCGCTGTCACATTGTCTCCGTAATCATTTCTGCGCTCGGCTACCAGGAGGCTATACAATAAAAAGAAGACTTTGTGAGAGAGTGGAGGATCACACAGACGACGACCCAGCGACGGGCCTTAAGATTTAGCATGCAAATCAAATGGGCCCCCAACTCTTAAACGTGAAATGGCCCCAGAAAAAAAAACACACACACATAACACAACAACAACAACAACAACATGACATTTTCCCGGGGAACGAATTGCCGTTGTGTGGCATCAAATCCGTAAATTGATGTTAATGTAGCAAACACAATATTGACCTCGGGAATCTGTGGAATGGGTGTGTCTCTCCCCCCGCTGCAAAAAGGGGAGCGCTCTCCGTATCGGCGCAAACGCAACAGATGGAGCTGTTTAATAGCGCTAAGTCTATTCATCTGTTTCGACGTATCGGCTGTGTGTGCGCGTGCGTGTGTGTGTGTGTGTGCGTGCGCGTGTGTGTGCGTGTGTGCGTGTGTGTATACGAGTAGCGTGGCAGCAGCAGAATGCTAGGGTAAGCAATAGCGCTTGCAGGCATGAGTGGAGTGGAGAGAGCTGCCAGAGCGACAGAGTGCTGCTTCTCTTCTCTCTGTCTCTCTCTCTCTCTCTCTCTCTCTCTGTCTCGAGTGTCTCTTTAATTAACGACGGCGTTTGCGTCCTGACGCCTTCCTCCCATCATTAGAACGGAGTGAAACATTACCGCTACTGGAAATTTGAAGTGAACGTCTGCTTGCAGGAGAGTTTTTTTTTTGTTGTTGTTGCAGAATTCTCCTCACAGTGTACATTTGGATCAAAACTATCTTCTGCCGTCGGGGCTGACGACGCATGTCTTTCTCATCCGACGCACACAAAAGGCTTCCTCCGCACACACACACACACAATGGACGGTATTTAGACTTCACAGTGACTTTCCTTTTCCCGGGCAATTTGCGAGTTGTTACTCAGGGAAGCCCAGCTTGAGCGCTCTCGTTTTCAGACTTGACACCCTCAACGTGTCTGTAATTATGGGATTTGCAGTGGAACTGGCATATCAATTACGCCGCCTCCCCAAACCTCACCTCCGCAACAAACATCTCGGGGACTTCCCTGACATCCCTCTGTGTTTGCCGAGGAACGGGGGGGGGGGATGTGTCATTATAGACGCGCGTGTATGTATTGTACGCCGCGCGCTCGCTCGCCGCACCACCCGGGGACTTTGTCTAACACCTGTCAGAAACCACCAGCCTCACTGGTGGCGGTGGCGGGCGCGCGTGGCACGTTTTGATGTGTACTCAAACATAATGTGCTGTAAAAATATCCCCATCCTCTGCCAACATGGGGAGAGAGAGAGAGAGAGAGAGAGAGAGAGAGAGAGAGAGAGAGAGAGAGAGAGAGAGAGAGAGAAGGAGAGAGAGAGAGAGAGGAGGAGAAAAGAGAGAGAGAGAGAGAGAAAGAGAGAGAAGAGACAGAGAGAGAAGAGAGAAGCCAGCCATTTGTGTTCGCTCCTGGCAGCTCTCTCCACTCCACTCATGCCTGCAAGCGCTTATTGCTTTCCTAAAACCCGCCGACTGGCTGGCTGGCCGGCCGGCCGAGGACTGGATTTAAGTCTTTGGCCATTTTTCAAGTCGTGCAAACACACGCGCACAACACACACGCACAACACACACGCGCACACACACACACACACACACACACACACGCACACGCACACGCACACACAGCCGATACGTCGAAACAGATGAATAGACTTAGCGCTATTAAACAGCTCCATCTGTTGCGTTTGCGCCGATACGGAGAGCGTTCCCTTTTTGCAGCGGGGGGAGAGACACACCCATTCCACGGATTCCCGAGGTCAATATTGTGTTTGCTACATTAACATCAATTTACGGATTTGATGCCACACAACGGCAATTCGTTCCCCGGGAAAATGTCATGTTGTTGTTGTTGTTGTTGTGTTATGTGTGTGTGTTTTTTTTTTGTGTTTGTTGTTGTTGTGTTATGTGTGTGTGTTTTTTTTTCTGGGGCCATTTCACGTTTAAGAGTTGGGGGCCCATTTGATTCGCATGCCAAATCTTAAGGCCCCGTCGCTGGGTCGTCGTCTGTGTGATCCTCCATTCTCTCACAAAGTCTTCTTTTATTGTATAGCCTCCTGGATTACGGAGACAATGTGACAGCGGATACGACATTTTGCAGTCAGGATCCTTCAGTCAGGGAAGTGCATTGCGACGCATTGGAGGAGTCAAGTTTCCGCTCAATTTCACGTACAAATATTTCAGCACAATTTTCTCAGAGGCTTTTACGGTACTTTTGGCCGACCTCACTTATTTATATAAATGAGGTTAGCGATATAGTACCCTGACTTATATAACTTAGCGATATAGTTACATGATTTAAGAGTGTGACCTGGAAGGGCCTCAACATTATATTCATTCGTGTGTGGTGCGTGTGTGTGGGTGTGGTGGTGGTGGTGGGTGGTGGGTGTTGTGTGCAAGCATGTGTGTGTGCCAGTGAGTGTGTCTGTTTTTTACATTTTATATTTACAATGACATTTTACAACACATTAACCCTCTCGTATAACCCCTGAAAAACACACACACACACGCATGCACGCACGCACGCACACACACACACACACACACACACACACACACACACACACACACACACACACATACTCCAACCCACCCCTAGTGGTCCCTCTGTTTGCCCAGCTGTGAGGCATATTTACCTGGGGTGGGGGGTGTGTGTGTGGGGGGGGGGGGGTGGGTTTTGTGGGTGGGGG
>PIJE02002340.1:36169-64102 GCA_002895965.2 Coryphaenoides rupestris | reverse complement strand
GCTCTCTTTCCAGCATTTCCTCGGATATCTTTTTCCCTCTTCAGTGTTTTTTTTTGTTTGATTGAGGCTCTAACGTCGGGGCGTGCCATCAAATCAATCAAAGTCATCGAGTATTGAAGTAAAACTTGGCCGGAATATGCGCAACACACCGAGAATGTGTGGCGTGCCGCGCTCACACACACACACACACACACACACACACAACTGCTAGTTATCTGCGTTGTGAGTGATGGGGAGTTCCGAGAGGCAGGGTGCATCTTGTCAAACCTCCGACGAGACAGATCGCTGCGGCGCGGGGGAGACGGCGGCGGCGGCGGCGGTGGCGGCGGTGGCGGCGGCGGCGGCGGTGCGGAGAGTTCATAACGAAGTACAACGCCGTGCACGGACCAGGTGCATGGCGGTAAACACGCCGGCCTCATCTCTCAAACACACCGCCGGCGTTATTAATCATCCGTTATCGCGATAACCTTGAACAATAATCAACCCCCTCAATGTGAAAGTATGGTACGCACGAGAATAGCCACGCACTTTCGTTAACTTTTTCTTTACTTTGTCTTGTTCATGATTGGTTTTTCGATGTTCATTTGTCTTCAGTGTGTGTTGTCTCGGAGGTCATTGTCGTGTTCTTCATCAATGGGTGCCTCTGTGTTGCGTGAGCTGACACAACACTTAACTTAATAGTTCATTGTAATCGACCCTTAAGTGATATATACCGTTTCCGAGGGCGGAGGGGCCGGCCCAGGCCCCGCCGGTGCCTGAGAACACAATGTAGGCTCTCTCTCTCTCTCTCTCTCTCTCTCTCTCTCTCTCTCGGAAACATGTGATTCCACCTCCTGTGTAAAACACACCCGCACCATGCAGACATGTTCCTGGGGCCCCCGCGATTGGCCCATTGTGAGCTAATCAATAGGGCCCTTGTGGCCCTCCGCACGGTCATGTGAGAGCCACAACAACAGCCCCGTTCAGAGCTCCAACGGCCTGGACTCCGAGTCAGTCAGTCCAGTCAGTCAGTCAGTCAGCGGTGAACAATACAATTTTTAGCACACACTATAATAAGAGCCACAACAACAACAACAACAACAACAACAACATCTAGGGACTAAACAGAAGACGAGGAGGAGAGGAGACGGGACGTTTCGGGGATTAAGGCAAGGGGAGGGACCAGGCGAGACAATAGTAGGAGATGGAGAAGGGGAGGTTCTGAGTGAAGGGAGGGAGACAAGGAAAACAACTTCTGAGGGAGTGAATAGCATTTTCCCTTCAGCTCTCCCCGTCTCGGTGTCCTTGTCGACCTTAAAACTTCCTGAATCTCTGTTAACGCCTAGTTTTCTGTCTCACTTCTTTTTCACTTATTCTCTCTCTCTCTCTCTCTCTCTCTCTCCTTTACCCCTCCCTCTCTCTCTCTCTCTCTCTCTCTCTCTCTCTCTCTCTCTCTTCTCACTCTCTATCCCTTTCCCTTTGCCCTCTCTCTCTCTCCTATCCCCTCTCTCTCCCCCTCCCTTTTCCCGTCTCTCTCTTTCTAACTATCTTCTCTCTCGTTCTCTCCCTCGCTCTCTTTCTTTCTACCTCTCTCTCCCTCCCCTTTACCCTCTCTCTTTCTCACTCTCTCACTGTCTCTCTCGTCCTCCTCCCCCCTCCCCGTCCCTTCCTTCCTCGGTGAGCTGACATGCAGAGACAGGGAGTTGTTATGCTTGCAGTCTGACACTATCAGCTCATAAATCCCTGTCAACAGCTTGGATGTCTCCTCGCTCCCTCGCCCTCTCTGTCCTCTCTCCTCTTCTCTCTCTCTCTCTCTCTCTCTCTCTTCTCTCTCTCTCTCTCTGTCTCTCCTCTGTCTCTCTCTCTGTCTCTCTCTCTCTCTCTCTCTGCCACTCTAATGGTGGAAGCCAGTGTGGAACTCAGTGACCCGGTGTAGAGGGTTAGGGAGTCAGTGTGGTGTGGTGAAGCCACAATGACACATAGAGCACACACACACGCACACACACACGCACACACCAGAACACACACACACACACACACACAACATCCATATCTAACTTAACTTCACTCCAATAGGTGAGAGAGAGATAGACACACACAGGCAAGCACACGGACAAACAGACAGAAAGACAGACACACAGAGACAGACACACACACACACACACACACATGCACAGAGGCCAAAAGATGACCTGGCCCCTCCTCCGATTCTCTCTCTCTCTCTCTCTCTCTCTCTCTCTCTCTCCCTCTCTCTCTCTCTCTCTCTCTCTCTCTCTCTCTCTCTCTCTCTGCATTCAGTCTCTACCTCTCTCCACCCCCTCTGCTCCCCCAGGCTGTGTTCGCCGACACACTCAGACACCCGTCACCGGAGGAGGGCTTCCTGTGGCTGGGGGTAAACACCAAACACCTGGGTAGCACGGCTGGGCTCCACAACCAGACACACGCCATGCACAGCTCCACATACATACATACATACATACATACATACATACATACATACATACATACATACATACATACATATACATACATACATACATACATACATACATACATACATAGTTATTCTATTAGGCGTATGTACACTTTACACTTATTATTCTATTGTTTTTTGTCTTGTGTTGAATAAAACAAGTCAAGTCAAGTTTATTTGTAGAGCACATTTCATACACTGAGGCAATTCAAAGCGCTTTACAGAATAAAATTAATACAGTCAGGTAAGGTAAAACAATGTATAGTTAAAAAGTCCAAAAGTACCAACAGGATAAAAAGGTAGAAAGACCTTAAGATCGTACTTAAAAGAGAGTAAGAAATGTCATTCGATAATTTCCTTCGGGATTAATAAAGTTCTGTCTCATCTTATCTTATCCTTTACATTAGACTATATATAATATAGATATAAATATAGCTGCAGGCAGCAATGTGGGGTCCTACTAACATGGCCAAGCTTGATGAGGACTTCTTATCTATTGACCTAGACATTGCACATTAACCCTTGTGTTCAGGTCATGTTTTTGATTCTCATCCAATGTTCGTGGGTCTCGTGGACCCACCGCATTATTGAGTTTTTAAATCAATAAAGCCATAACAACTTATGTAAAAAATACTTAACAGATGTTTACTTTATCTCAATTACAAGCAATATAGACAGCATATATGGTTAATATTTGCCATTTACCTCTGTTAGATCACATTTATCAATAAGAGCACTTTAAAACAATGTTTGTCAATTAATAGACATTATCATATCCTCATACTGTTGAGTCAAATAGGAGTTTTGTATAAAGAAGAGGAAATATAAACTCAAAGAAACAAACAAAAACAAACAAAGAAATTGGGATCAGCTGGGTGGAACTAATCTGCTCCCGCCGCGTTTCTACACGGACCACATAGAGGGACGGACTCAGTACAGACAAGCGCACATTAAACAACGCAGCAAACAAAGGTTGTGTGAACTGATGCTTTAAGACGCCGCTGAGACCTTCAGCAAAAAGTGCAGAACCTGATCCTTCTACAAAATCACAGCCGGTAAGATGAAGAACTTTAATGAACAAAGAGACTGAATCCTGCTGCTGCTTGTTGTGCTAGCATTAGCTGTAGCCACGGAGACGAGCAGATTCTACGTTTGGCTCATCAATGTAACCCTTTAATTATGACGTCATTATCGAGTCAAAAGTCGAGTGCGCAGAAGATTAATGTGAGAGCAGAATTCCCCCTGCGGACACACGGATTTAATGTGCTCACACACGGATTTAATGTGTTCACACACAGATTTAATGTGCTCACACACGGATTTAATGTGCTCACACACGGATTTAATGTGTTCACACACGAGATTTAATGTGCTCACACACGGATTTAATGTGTTCACACACGGATTTATGTGTGGTTGGGTCGGCATAGCTACGATCATAGACGCAGCATTGGCTGTGTTGGCCCGTTGCTGCGTCCGCCCTGTAAACAAATACAAGTACACTTGGAAACTGGGGGTTTTCTGAATAAAAAGCACTAACGTTTACATTTAACTGATTTTGATTAATCGTTTTTATATTCAATGATTTATATTAATTTAAGTAGCCTACTAATAATGACAATCATTGAGACAAATGAACAAAGTCTGCAAATCAAAATAATAAGCACTGCAACTGGCAGTGAGTCTGCTTTTTTCTTTTAGCAGTGAAATGATAGATGTACTCATGACAGAAAATTATAGACAATTATTTTATTGTATACAATAACATTTCATGGGAAAAAATGTTAAACATGCAGTAGGCTTGTACTATTATAAATAATAATTAATATATTGGGCATGTACTATTATAAATATGCCCAATATATTATGCAAGTCAGTTGTCCATATTTTGTTTGATCAATATCATATGAGGACTAAGTGCTGGAGACATTTTGACTGATTAAACAAGTGACAGGATTTCTGTTTCCTCTTAAAAATATGGGATGGAAAGTACCAGTATAATAAATACTAAACACAACAGACTGATTCCAAATTCAAGATTACTTTATTTGCAGTAACAGACATAAGTGTAAGACAATACCAGTGTTACTACACATCACTGTCAGCATGTTTAAAGGACCATTACATAGTTCTACATTATAATAATTAGGACCAAATTTGACCACAGTGTTCTTTGCCCTCTGTTCCCCATCCTTGGCGTTCCTCTTCTCTTTCCAGACTCTCCACCCTAGCCAAGGCTTCACTGAGTCTGGCCCTTAGATCACCGGGAGATGTAGGCCGTGCATAAGAGTGGTCCTAGTAGAAACAAGGATGACAATATTTTGAATCATGTTTATATCACATTAATTCATAGCTAGTACAATGTGCTGTCAGCTGGCCTGCATTTTTTTATCTCATCACCCCTCAATCCTGTGTGTGTGTGTGTGTGTGTGTGTGTGTGTGTGTGTGTGTGTGTGTGTGTGTGTGTGTGTGTGTGTGTGTGTGTGTGTGTGTGTGTGTGTGTGTGTGTGTGTGTGTGTGTGTGTGTCAAAGGCGATTCTTCTGACGGAGTTGGTGTTCTTGGGATGCTCGTCGTGCCAGAGGACCCTGGTGTTGTGGTGCTGGTGGCCTGAGGAAGTCGCCGGTCCGTCCCTCTCCGCAGCTATCGATTGCCTGATTCCGTTTCAGTTGCTCAACCCGATGCGGACCTCGGGAAAACCGGGTGCGTTTCAGCCTAAATATTAACCATGAATGAATTAATAAATGTATAAATAACACGAATAATGAATAACGCACATAGTCAAGTTGATACGAAACCCATGACTCTGATGTTATTATGGTAGATGACGGAGCAGCAGCGGTCCTCCTGGCCCCTGAAGTTATAACGCCTGACTAAAATAACTTTCAAAATATAAAAGGAAAAAACATTTAATGTATTTATTTCAACGAACGATCATTGATGACATGTAATCGTATCTGCAATATTAATGTGTTGTACGCTACGTTAAATGATAGCTTGACAAAACAGGCGTTTGCGCAGGTTGCCTAACGTTAGCTACAATAGCCACGCTGTTGTGAGCACAGTGACAGCGACGTGGAGGACGTGTTGACGGCTGCGATTGAGCTCTTCGTCCGATTCCGTTTGACGCCGAGAGACACGCAGCACACAAACATGTCAGGATTATCATGTGTGGCCAAACTTCAGCTCACTTCCCACAGTATCACAAGTCATAAATGAAGGTGACGACTGGTCATGCAGATAAGCAGCTGGGGAAGAGGTTAAGTGAACGGTGAATGTTTATACAGGGGGCAGAGATCCCTTGGGCAGGAAACCCCATCCCATGTGAACTGGGTATTCGGAGGGCAAGGGGAGGAGGTTTATTGCTGTCCCCAGAACCCCCTGGGGTGTAAAATGGGTTTAAAAGGCACATGTGAATATCTGTTTGTTACTCACTCGGCTAGAGAGGAGTCTGGTGAATGCATTCATTAAATACTCTTAATTCCTACAAATATTTTGCCTGTTTAGACTCATTCGCCTCGGACGCAATTATTTTAAAAGGAGAATTGCCACGACAATTTGGGGGCTCGTCCGGGATTTTTAACTTGAGTCTTTTCAGTCTAGTCTTCCAGGTGAACCGTGCACGGCCGGTGACTTGAGTCTCCGGAGCGCTACCTCCTGCCAGTGACTGTAACCAGCATACTGGTTACAGTATGCTGTGAGTGAGACGAGGGCGCCTGGGAGATGGACTGAGGATATCTCAATAAGAAATCCTGAGGGAAAAAGAACATGGCGAATGAGATCAATACTTGTGCAAATTAAGAGGCGCTATTTTTAGGAAAATTGTTTGTGAATTATAACTGGTTCGCTATTTTTTTAGGAAAATAGTTTGTGGATTATAACTGGTTCGCTATTTTTAGGAAAATTGTTTGTGGATTATAACTGGTTCGCTATTTTTAGGAAAATAGTTTGTGGGAAAAGGCTGACCAGGGCCGGACAAGTACAAGGTACTTAAGACTCGCTATATTCGCGAAAGAACCGACGGGTTTATTAATAGTTTTGGAAACATTAATCGAATAAAGATTAGGTATCCCGTAGGTTACTAGGATCGAGGTAACAGTACGGTAAGGCGAGCGGGATCCGATGGGTAACTAAGTGAACCGTACCGGGATTGAGGTACTGCGAGGCCTTGATAACTAATAGAAGATAACTAATATATAGCAAAGATAAAAGCGCTCAAAGAGGGAAAATAATTTTAATAGCAGGGGTATAATAATAATAATACAATTATTAATAATAATAATTAGTAGGGTGCCCGGATCTAAAATGGGAAATAAGAATTCGGGAATAACCGGGGCTGCAAAGGTAATATTGGAGAAACATGGTGAAATGGCACTAGAATGGTTACAATATTGGAGGAAAAAGGGTTTTCCAGAAATGGGGAGTTTATGTTTGGAGAAATTGAAGGAATTAGAGGATGTGTTATTAGAGTCGGAAAAGAAAAAGAAAATGTTAAAACGTGTTGGTATGCATTTCATTTGTGGAAAAAAGAGGGTGAGTTAAGAGGAAAATTCTGATGAGGGACAAGCGAGTGTAGAGAGTGTAGGGAACTTTAATCTGTCTGTCACCCGTACTACAGATCTGGACTTGGACCGGACTGCCCCACACCGGTGACTGCTCCGCTGTCCGCCGCCTCTACCACCAGCAGCAGCACCAGCACCAAGCACGAAAGACACACACACTCTTGCAGGACCTCCCCTCTTTATTACGTGGGCTTTTGTAACCCTGTTTCTTACCCACCCCCTCCTTCACACACACGCACACAGCCCTGCATCCACTTGTCGAAG
Source organism: Coryphaenoides rupestris (assembly GCA_002895965.2). Lineage (NCBI taxonomy): Eukaryota > Metazoa > Chordata > Actinopteri > Gadiformes > Macrouridae > Coryphaenoides > Coryphaenoides rupestris. The sequence continues at coordinate 56,826 of PIJE02002340.1, read as the reverse complement.
CGCCTGCAACTCAGCTTCAATGCTGATCCATCTGCTCAATCTGTGGAAGAAACACCATCTCCATTGCTTCTACCCCACCGCTCGCTTGTGTCAAATGCAGAAGCTTCTACAACGAATACATCAACATGTCCACAGCCCAGTTGATGGAGATTGAGCGGCAAACCATTTTAATTTTGTGACATTTCCATACATTCCATCACAAATAATTGTTCCCCAATTTTATAGTACTATGGAGATGAATGTAACCAAGTAAATATGCTGTTTTCTCTGTTCATGTATTATTTATTTGATAGGCCTATGGTAGCTGACCTAACCGGGGAGGAGAGAGAGAGAGAGAGAGAGAGAGAGAATAAGTGAAAAAGAAGTGAGACAGAAAACTAGGCGTTAACAGAGATTCAGGAAGTTTTAAGGTCGACAAGGACACCGAGACGGGGAGAGCTGAAGGGAAAATGCTATTCACTCCCTCAGAAGTTGTTTTCCTTGTCTCCCTCCCTTCACTCAGAACCTCCCCTTCTCCATCTCCTACTATTGTCTCGCCGGTCCCTCCCCTTGCCTTAATCCCCGAAACGTCCCGTCTCCTCTCCTCCTCGTCTTCTGTTTAGTCCCTAGATGTTGTTGTTGTTGTTGTTGTTGTTGTTGTGGCTCTTATTATAGTGTGTGCTAAAATTGTATTGTTCACCGCTGACTGACTGACTGACTGACTGACTCGGAGTCCAGGCCGTTGGAGCTCTGAACGGGGCTGTTGTTGTGGCTCTCACATGACCGTGCGGAGGGCCACAAGGGCCCTATTGATTAGCTCACAATGGGCCAATCGCGGGGGCCCCAGGAACATGTCTGCATGGTGCGGGTGTGTTTTACACAGGAGGTGGAATCACATGTTTCCGAGAGAGAGAGAGAGAGAGAGAGAGAGAGAGAGAGAGAGAGAGAGAGAGAGAGAGAGAGAGAGCCTACATTGTGTTCTCAGGCACCGGCGGGGCCTGGGCCGGCCCCTCCGCCCTCGGAAACGGTATATATCACTTAAGGGTCGATTACAATGAACTATTAAGTTAAGTGTTGTGTCAGCTCACGCAACACAGAGGCACCCATTGATGAAGAACACGACAATGACCTCCGAGACAACACACACTGAAGACAAATGAACATCGAAAAACCAATCATGAACAAGACAAAGTAAAGAAAAAGTTAACGAAAGTGCGTGGCTATTCTCGTGCGTACCATACTTTCACATTGAGGGGGTTGATTATTGTTCAAGGTTATCGCGATAACGGATGATTAATAACGCCGGCGGTGTGTTTGAGAGATGAGGCCGGCGTGTTTACCGCCATGCACCTGGTCCGTGCACGGCGTTGTACTTCGTTATGAACTCTCCGCACCGCCGCCGCCGCCGCCGCCGCCGCCGCCGCCGTCTCCCCCGCGCCGCAGCGATCTGTCTCGTCGGAGGTTTGACAAGATGCACCCTGCCTCTCGGAACTCCCCATCACTCACAACGCAGATAACTAGCAGTTGTGTGTGTGTGTGTGTGTGTGTGTGTGTGAGCGCGGCACGCCACACATTCTCGGTGTGTTGCGCATATTCCGGCCAAGTTTTACTTCAATACTCGATGACTTTGATTGATTTGATGGCACGCCCCGACGTTAGAGCCTCAATCAAACAAAAAAAAACACTGAAGAGGGAAAAAGATATCCGAGGAAATGCTGGAAAGAGAGCAAAAGGTGCAAGGTAGCCAGGTGTACGATGCAAATGACCGAGGCAGTTGAGGACACAGATGAAATGAAAAAGTACTTTATTTATTTTTTTTTCACCACGTCAGCTACTTTTTCACGCTCATATCATTTACCTATCAAACAGTGTGCCAAAGAAATGTTTCCGCTTCCCTCGAATAAAGACCGTGGCGTGCTAACACGCAGCTGGCTAATGTGTTTTAGCCGCTTCGCACGATCCAATCAAATCCAGGAGGAGGAAAATGACACTCGGGGTTCTGTCCCGTGCCAATTACCGGTTTAGCTTGGAAACGCGTCGTATTGCGGTAGATACTTCAGTCGGTTCACCTTGTCCTTTCACGTCTCGTCTTGGAAATATTCAAAAAACCAGGCAAAAAAGGCTGGATAAAGATATTCATGAAGCACAGATGGATAAACAGATAGGTACTTTATTCATCCCGAGGCCAAATTACGGGGAAGGAATAGCAATGCAAAAGTGAAAGCACTTGTCTACAGCAGAGTCCCAGATGAATGGGTTCCACACTGGCCTTATAAAAACACTTACCTTAGCAAAGAACTCCGCGATATCTGCATTTGTATGCGGTTTGACTACGACTACAAGTGACGTGCCACAATGTGTCGTCTTCAAACCAAGTTCTGTGATGGATGAAGATTTTGTGATGATCCTAGCTGAACCTCACTCACTGCCTGTGTTCTGCTTTGTCTTGTTGGTGTTCGTTACCGGTGTTCATTAGTAATATACGACCGTGCTTTAGGGACACTGTGAAAAAAGAACATACAATTTTATGTATAAAGTCATAATATTATGAGAATAATGTCGTAACTTTGGCAATAAAGTCATAATATTACGAGAATACAGTTGTCATTTAGAGATTTCATTAATAATATCACAAGAATAAAGTTGTCATTTCAAGAATAAATGGTAACCTGCCTTTCATAATATTACGAGGATAATCTTGTACAATTTTGAGAATAAAGTTTGAAAATCTGGAGAAAAAAAAAGTCTTTTTAGTTATTCAGTTCACCTTATTCCATTCAGATCTCTGCGTTTGGCTTCATCGCCCTGCACAAGCCGTGACACATATATAAGACAACATTATATATTATTGAGATGTCATATTTTGTCATATATCATCTCACAACGGCACCTAGCCTATGCTGTACACTGTCAGGCGTTACACACACACACACACACACACCGACTGACATGTTGGAATACTGTCTGTTTCTGTTCCATGGCTAATGACACACTGTTCAATTTGTGATTTATCTGGCATTTTAGCATTCTGGATGGAGACTTAAAGATGCTAGTAGTAGGAAACCGAAAGGTTGCTGGTTCGATCCCCGGGCTCCGCCTAGCTAAGTGTCGAGGTGTCCCCTGAGCAAGACACCACCTAACCCTAACTGCTCCTGACGTGTTGGTTGTTACCTTGCATGGTTGACACCGCCGTCGGTGTATGAATGGGTGAATGTGAGGCTGTACTGGAAAGCGCTTTGGATAAAAGCGATGATATAAATGCAATCCATTTACCATTCACCATGTGTGTATGTTACTGTGTGTTGTGTGTGGGTCGTGTGTGTCACTGATCCCTCGAGGACCAAGCAGAAACGTCCGGAACGAAGCAGATAAAGACGAAGATATTTGTTGTGTTTCAATGATGATGGAAAGAAAAATCCCAAAACATGAAACGCAGAATACATATCTACAGTATGGTCAATGTGGCATGTGCTTTGAAGGGCCTGCACCTCAAATGTTAGTTTTTACATATAAAGCATGAAATTCAACACCTTTTCAGGTCTGTGTTATATCACAGATGTGTTTGTAGATCAACAATAACTGTCTGAATATGCATCTTTGACATATCTAAAAGCTCAGTGTGTGTGTGTGTGTGTGTGTGTGTGTGTGTGAGTGAATATGCTGACTTTTGTGTAAATAATGCATTGCATACAAAAGGCAGCGTTCGTTTACTATGATGGTCCACGTCGCTGCGTGTGCGCATGTGTCTTGTAATTTTTGCTTAGCCCAGCATCTTGTATCTGTTAAGCGAGCGGATGTGTTTTGCGTGGACAGAGAGTAATGGTCAGTGTGTATGTGCGTGCGCGTGTGTGTGTGTGTGTGTTGTGTGTTGTGTCTATGCACGCGGTGTACACGTGGTTGCCGTGTGGGTTGGGGCCGTGTTCTTGTCGGTGAGTCAAAATATTCCCGGGTTTGCGCTCGCTGTATCTATTAACTAATAATGAAGGCGATCCGGTCCCCCGGGGGGGCCGCCAGGACAGCGTATGCTCAGCTCATGCAATATGTACAAGCTCGGCGGATAAAATAATGTCTAGACCTTAGCACTCTCAGGCGGGCGGATGACAATTTACAGTCCCCCTCCCTGTTCAGTTTCATCATTCAGCCATATAGCCGTATAGAATATTCATGAATCGAGATTCGCCGGCAAATATCCTGTGAGTAACGCGATGTTGATGAGATTATGCTATTTTGCCTTCGAATACGAGGCTTGATTTAAAAACTAAAAGGTGAAAAAAATCCAAAATCCAAAGTCCCAAAAAAAAAGAAGTAAATGTAAAAATAAACACCAGGCTGCCAACGCCACTCCTGTTCCCTCGACATGCAGAGCCCGCCACCGCTGCTATTGGCCCCCAGAGCAATTTGAACTGCGGTGGCAACGCAAAATAAGCCACCAGGGTGCTGACTGGGAGCCCCTTTTCTCCCCCCCCACCACCCACCCACCCACCCACCCACCCACCCTCCCGTCCCTTCGTTATACAACAAGCTCCACACTCGGACCTGCCTGTCCCGGGTCTTGGGTCTTGTGTCTTGGGTTCGGGTTCAGGGGGGGCTGTGGGTGTGAGGGGTTCCCACGGTGATGGCAGCAGCGACATCAGGCAAGCGGTGATGTAACGTCTGGGATTGGGAGAGGTCCTGGATGACGCCCCCCCCCCCCACGCCCCGCGCTGTCAGTATCGGCGCCCCCCCATCTCCCACTGGTCAGAGGCCCCCCGGTCTCCTCTGATAGCAGGAGGGGGGCCCTCTCCAGTAGCCATGAGTACATACAGATGTACACATTTCTGCAGTAAAGTCAAAGTGTTTTATTGTCACATGTGTCACACAAAGGGGTCGTTCTGAACAGGGAAACTCTCGCAATAAAAGTCGGCAAAAAAGATCAAATAAGAAGAGATGTTCAATTCAATTCAATTCAATTTTATTTGTATAGCCCTTAATCACAAGACAGTCTCAAAGGGCTTTATGGGCCAAACGTGATTTATGACGTACGACCTGAGAGGTATTGGATTGTATTGTATTTATGAGTTTGTAACTTGCACATTTGGGGCTATATTTTTGTGATTTGCCTTTACGAGACCTGCTGTGACGTTCTTTGACATATACAGTATACAGTATGAACCGAAAAACAAAAACGAAACAAATATATAAACCAGACGCTTTGCCTATCTCGACCTGTGAGCTGGGCGAGCGATTACATTTCTAACAGAAAAATGCGTTGGTTGGATGTTTGTTGGTCCTATCTCAACGTCTTCTGTGATAGCGCAAGAACACATGCTTCCACCTCTCTCTCTCTCTCTCTCTCTCTCTCTCTCTCTCTCTCTCTCTTTTTCCATGGTAGACAACCAGGGCCCCCCCCCCCCCACATACACACACACACACACACACACACAACCGCCCGGACACCGCACAGGAAGTGTGTGCAGGCGCTGTTATCATCTGCTGTGTGAGACTCTGGAGCCATGCTGCCAGCCCCGACCAATAACTGTCACTCACCGCACCTGACGCCTAGACGGGGGGGTGGTGAAGGGGCGGTGGTGGTGGTGGTGGTGGTGGTGGTGGGGAGAGGGGGGAGGGGTGGGGGGAGGGACCTAACAGACGCAACAGATGCAGAAGAGAAGCAAGAAGATTTAAGAGATTAACAAGAAGCCAATGCTAACTATCTTCAATATTTTATATTAAACGACAGTCTTATGCCACCAGGTGATAGATTTCAACGGAATTCGGGTTTATTTTTCTCTTTTTCTCAACCTTGTGCACTTTCTTAACATGCACTGAGGTTGAATGTACAGGAGTTTCATCATCATCATCATCATCGTCATGTGTGTGTGTACAACATCTTACATGGTACATTCCTGGATAAGCTTGTAAGTACAGTAAAGTATGTACTGTACTGTGTGTGTGGTTTGCAAGGACACGCGTGGCGATAATATAAGTAAGGACCGTGTTGGACATGTACAGACCTTCGGATTTAATGTCATTCCAGTCTTTCTACAGATCCAGGTCTGTGATTACAGCCAATCCTCAAAAGTATGAGGAACATTGAATCCATAGCCACTTAGGCTGTGAATGGCGGGAAATAGAAAATCACACGGAATAAAGGAACGATGGGAAAAACATTGAGAAGATCCGGGAAAACAAACTCCACCACACACACACCACGGCTCCACATCTAAGCGTGATTATATTGAGAGAAGTTTGGCTAAAAGCAGAATATTGTTTCAAGCGTGAGGGAGAAACAACAGGCCAATTGCAGGGAAGGTTTCCATCTTCCACGTGCCACTGAATTGAAGAGAGCTCTGCAGAAGTAACAGAGTAACAAGACAAACTATGTTTTAAAAAGGAACTACTGTCGCTAAAAATACCGTCTGGGTTCGACCCTGTTCAGTTTGTGTGTGTGTGTGTGTGTGTGTGTGTGTGTGCATGTGTGTGTGAGAGAGAGAGAGAGAGAGAGAGAGAGAGAGAGAGAGAGAGAGAGAGAGAGAGAGCGTGCATGTTCCTCTCTCTCCCCAACCATGATGAAAGATAGTCAGTAATCTAAATGGAATAAAGAAATAACAGGCCTGACAGGAACTTGTGTGTGTGTGTGTGTGTGTGTGTGAACGTGGTTTGCACACGCACACACACAGCGACACACACACACACACACACACACACACACACACAGTAACGTACGCGCTGGCATACTAGCATTATTTTTTTTTTTGGGGTTGGGTTGAATATATTGAAAGCTTTATTTTCTTAGTTTCGGAGACAGGTGGCAGGCGGGGATGATGAAACGTTTACAGTGCCATCTATCACCCGGCATGCATGCGAAAAAAAAAAAAGAAGTGGCAGACTTAAATATAGCTCGCTATGTTTTGGTGCACACAGCACCGGCACCGGCACCGGCACCAGTGGCGACGGCGTTAGCGGTGGTGGTGGTGGTGGTGGTTGGCGCTGCAGCTAGACAGGAAACAGACTCAATGTTGGAAACTATTCTATTCCTTTCCAATGAGGACCCCCAAAACCCCCGACCCCCCGAATAAAGATTTTTTTGGGGGGGATTTCGAGCAGACGAGAAACGTCATCTTGTCATATTTATTATTGCGCCTTTCTTCAGTGCGGCGTTCGTTATTAACACTCCCAATCCCAAGACAAACAATGAATCCTGAATCCATTCCGGCGATTCAAATGTTGACATGGATTGATTGGGGGGGCTGGCATTCGGGGCGTTCTATGGCATTGCACTGTGATTAAATTACACTGGGCTTTGTACCGTGATTATTTGGTGACGATATTTTTTTTTGGTGAAGTCTTCATGTGTGTTTCACGCGGTGGCAGGTTTGCATCATATAAGGACCGTACAGGACATGTGGAGACTTTCAGATTTAATGTCCTTCTCGTCTTTTTGCAGATCCAAGTCTGTGATTACAACCAATCCTCAAAAGTATGAAGAGCATTGAATCCATAGCCATTTAGGCCGTGAATGGCCAATGAATGAACAAAACAAATGAATGAAGGAAAATAGAACTTGGTTTGTGCTTTTTATTTAAACCACGGGAAGATAATACCCCACTTTTAAAAATTGGTTTACCACAATGCTGTTATTATTATTCAGCACAACAGAATTGTCCATGATAACATTTGGATGAATAATTAAAATGCCCATTCAACAGCGAACGCCACTCAAATTGTATACGGGCTCTTTGTAACTGGACGGGAAAACAAAAGCCTGCTAATCTGACGGAGAGGGAGGTCGTGGCTGATGCAATACGCTGAAATTTTGGGCGCAATCATGCAAAATAAACTCCTCGTCTGAGACCCCCTGTTGAGTGTGATTGTGTGTGTGTGTGTGGCTGTGTGTGTGTGTGTGTGTGTGTGTGTGTGGCTGTGTGTGTGTGTGTGTCTGTTTCCCTGCGTCTCTTCATTGCGGGGTGCCTATTAATGTGAATATTTACTTTTATATCAGCTTATCCCATTTGTGTGTGTGTGTGTGTGTGTGTGTGTGTGTGTGTGTGTGTGTGTGTGTGTATTTGTGTGTGTTGTGTGTGTGTGTGTGTGGTTGTGTGTGTGTGTGTGTGTGTGTGTGTGTGTGTGTGTGTGTGCATTTCACATTTTCTTGTGTGCACCTGTCTGCGTGCGAGTGTGTGTGTCTTTGAGTGTGATTGTGTGTGTGCGCTTGTGTGTGTGTGTGTATGTGTGTCTGAGTGTAATTGTGTGTGTCTTTGAGTGTAATTGTGTGTGTGCGTGTGTCTTTGAGTGTGATTGTGTGTGTGTGTGTGTGTGTGTATGTGTTCCCACTTCTGTGTTCACCTTCCACTTAGCGACGTAAGACATGGCTGCTGCCTCTGTTGTTAATTCCTGCGGTGCAGCCTACAGGCAGTTTTCATCAGCGACCCAGCGTTCATCTTCCTATTCTATAGGGGGTGACGTTTTTGGTCTACACGAGTCAGGGGGCTCTATTAGACTCTCTCACACACACACACACACACACACACACACACACACACACACACACACACACACACACACACACACACACACACACACACACACACACACAACGCATGACGTCTGACAGCCACTTTTACATTTCTACAGCCGAACACATAAATTACAACACGGCTTTCCCTTCAGATGTTTGCGTGAAGTCTGCTCCCCCACCTCGGCTCCCTTCTCTAATGGAATATTTTTCAAAGCCACCACCACCATCGCCCACCGCCGCCCACCACCACCACTATCCAACACCACCACCCAACACCACCCTCCTCCCCTGTGCTGTATACCCGCTGGCAACCCCACCTGTCCTGGGTCTTTGTGTAAGTTTGAATCAGTGGGCTGGGAAAGCATGGTGATTTAAACTTTCCTTTAAAGTCTTATCTCTTCATGCCTTCATGGAAACAAAACAGAAAAAATGGGTGGATTCTCCGGAGAGAGAGAGAGAGAGAGAGAGAGAGAGAGAGAGAGAGAGACGAGGAAATGGAGGTGAAATGATTCTACAGACAAACATGTTTTTGTGACATGAAGCTTGTTAAAGATGAACAAAATTTAGAATACATTTGACTGAGGGGAGAGTTAAAGGTGCTATATGTAAGAATCAGAAGTGCATTCTGAGCTCCGTGGGTTTAGACAATAACAATGAGAAACTAATGTTAGTTCTATGAAATACATAGCTCGACCTGACTCAAATACAAGAGAAATCATCCCAAAAGCTGTTCTATGCAAAGAGAGAGTCGGGGGAAGCTCTCATGTTTTAACTTCAACCACAACCTGCTCACAAACTGGCAATTTAAAGTGATTTGTTCTGTAAAATCCTACATGTAGTCCCTGAATGGATTCATGATTTTTACATACAGCACCTTTAAGAGAGGTAACACACATAATGATCATGATACACAAATACAATGTGTTTCAACAACTAAACCTTGCACTGTAACAGTTAACATGCTGATAAGCATTGGTAAAGTTGATCGGAAATAAGACTTTTTTATTTGAAATAATCGGAGAAAAGAGTAAATGGCACAAACTGTCCTTTGTGCTTTGGAACATTGATTAGTCTCGTTTCGTGTGCCATATGAAATTAAACTTCATTATTAAAGTTTCATAATTAGGCCAACAGTAATAGTTAGGGTTATGCTGGGTCAAAGTAAATTATAAAGCGCAATAAAATAATCTCCACTCCAGTTTTATAATCATGTTTTGCTTCACAGTGAAGTAACACTCAAACCCATTGAATGTAAACCAGTTCCTTCTTGTTGAACTAGTTTTATTTGGCAGAATGTATACTTAGCATTCACTTCAAGGCTTTTCCAACCTACATGCAATATTCTATTGACTAATGCGACGTCTGGCCTGCCACGTTTCTACCACAGCCAATTGTCTGCTTCTTGGAAATGCTCATTGAAGTGTTCAATGAGGAACGTAATTCGGCAGTCAGTTCATATTTTATGAGCGCTTGTGAGCGGCGGTCGCTGCACTTGGCCTTGCTTTCCTTAATAGCAAGAAAATAAAAGATGCATTAGAGTGTGCCACTGTATGGTAATAAGACTCTGATTCATCCTCCACCCGCGGTCATAAAACCCTCTGATAACCAGCGCACCATCGCTGAAGGATGTCAGAGAACACCTGCAAACTTTTGAAGGGAACCGTCTTTTTATTCCAGCTTTTCAATTTCTCAAAAAAATATATTTGATTCTGATAATCAGAATCAGAATAGCTTTATTGCCTTAGATAAGATAAGATAAGATAAGATGGAACTTTATTGATCCCGAAGGAAATTCTTGTGCCAGGTTGCACAGCAATACATTAAAACAATCTAGAAATAAACAGTAGAATAATAAAAAATAAAACGGTTAAGAACTTGCAATAAAGATAACAATAGAGGGAGTAGTAAAGGTAGAGTTGGGTGTAGCAGTAAATCTACCAGTGGAACTAGGCAGCAAGTAGAGCTAGCAAGTAGAGAAGTGAAGTCAAGTGAAAGCCAAGGCCAAATATAAATTACATTCAGGAACGCATTCCCACCCTGTCAATAGTTCATTGATGGCAATCAACAGTCATCAGATAATCAGAGCATCACTCAAGAGTGCTTGCTTCTACTGCTATATCTCTTGTCCCCACCTCGACTACGACTACTTTTATATACAAGACACCTTTTACAGTATATCCAAGACGAAGGCTTTATTTTGTAGGACTGTACTTTAACGGCGGTTAAAGTACATCCTACAAAATAAAGCCCCCGATTTTCTCTTGAAAGTCTTAATTTTGAACACCGGATTGTCTAGCAGATCTTGCAGCCTGATAAGTCAAAATATATTGCCTCTGGGAATCAAGGGCCATTAAGACAAATGCAAGGATTTTAATGGACTTTAATGTACTTTTTTTTAATGTCATTTGTTTTAGTGAGTCCTGCCACAACCTCAGCCAGCCCACACCTGGCATTGTCTTCATAGCAAAATACATTCCAACACACTGGTCAGGAGTCTACATTTCAGCCAATGCGTTTCACTGGGGTACAGTTAGTGCTGAAAGATTTGGGTTTTTCCTCGGGCCGCGAGGACCTCAAGGTAACGCCGCAGAACGTGCATTTGGCTTCCGCGGCTGACGCTGAGGTCATTTTTATGTTATTTTACGACAAAAAAACAGTATGGCCCGATGCATAGTGTAAAAAACTAAACTAAATGGTCTAGAATGTATAAAACCTGCATGTACAAAGGGCCTTAGGTGATACTAATACTGGTACTACTGATACGATTACAGATCAATATTTGGATATTGTATGTTAGGTTCATGTTCGAATTGTTCTGTTTCTTTGTCTGAGAGAGAAACAAATAATTGATTTTCATTCAGTTATTTCATGTATCATTTTGCACACAGTCCATGCTTTTCAAACGGCGGCCCTTTGTGACGGACGCTGGTGTGAACTACCTTGAGATGACCCTGAACTTTCCCTGAAGTTGATCCTGGGCTACGATGTCACAAGGTCATCATCACGGCCCAGCTGGATATCCATCTCGTTCAGGTTGCCCTCCTCCTCCTCCTCCTTCTCCACCTGCACCTCCATCTCCTCCTCCTCCACCTCCATCTACTTGATCCTCAAAGCGTGCTTCCTCCTTCAGAGGAAGACTACTTCAGAGTCCGGGGTGCACTGCATGGAAGCGCTCACCCCCAGGCCTCACGTCCTCTTGATCTGCTCCACATCTCCCCACCCACCCACCCAACCAACCCCACCCAACCACCCTCTTCTCTCTCCTCCGTACGCTTCCGTTCAATCTCTCTGTCTCGACCTGGTTCAGCTGCAACCGAACGCAGAGAGACCTTGGAACCATAATGCGACCGTCTTAATGGATCTCATGAAGGATCAGTGGTTCTTCACGTGGTAAAAGAGGTTTGTCGATGTGTGCTTCATTCGTACAACTGGCGGCAGGCAGAAGCACTTTCCTTTGAAATTACTGAAGTCTAATGCAGGGAAGTGGTATGGAGGGGGGCGTGGTTTAGCGTCGGCAGCCTCCCCCACAGTAGGAGGCTTTGTTCGGACAGAGATCCAGAAGCCGAGACCGGTCTCTTCCGGTGTCTCTCATTTGTCCAGACAAATCAGAGACCACCTTCGTAAAAAAAAAGTGACCAAATGACCTTCTTCACACATGGTTGTTGCTTCTTTACACCATAACATTCTGGTCTATGAGATCAACAGAAAAATTTCTTCTCACGAGAGATGAGTCAACTACATGAGCCGTAGTGACGGCTTAGGTCGAAATGCATTCCGGTGATGCAAGGACTTTCTCTAGGACAGACAACGTTTCTTTGGATTTTCTATTAAAATGTTAATGGACAGATACAGACAGCGATCGCTCCATCGAGGGGGGATTTAGCTGCCAACCTCAAAGCAAAACCTCCATCTGTGTGTCTGCGTGTCTGTTCTATGTCTTTGTATTCTAGTTTATATATACTTTGGCTTATACTTCTGCAATGCCAGGGGCCTGGTATTAGAAAGATACAGTCATAGTTAAGCTAGGAGCCAGAGGAGATTATAAAGAGGAAATTCAAATCCAAAAGGTCACAAACTGGATTCAATCAAAGATTTGTGTATTGTGGGCAACGCATATTTTTTTTTTCATACTGAGGCAACAGGACGACATGCTTCATATTGGTGCAATTCAAATAATCAGAAAACCTTTGGAAAGATATTATTTCTCAGAAGATTTGTGAACTCTGGCTTGAGGATACCCTATTACTACAGAATAATTCAGGACTGACATTCTGCATTGATCTGTGTGGCATATTTTATAACGATTTTGAATAATACGGCAGATCTATACAATGTTTTATTTAACCCGCCTTCTCCGTTATTAATACAAGCGTGTAATAAGACACGGGACGGGGATGATGAAAAGAAATCCTTGATTTATATTGGGATTCTTTGTGTACGTCGTGGACATCCATTTGGCCCATGCAGCACAAGTTCCAGGTTAATGACGGGAATATCAACAAGTCCAGCGGTGTGCGTTCACCGAAATATTCTGCAATCAAAGTTCATTTGCTTATCGTCAAGGTCGCCCAGCGGTTAGCCTTCTCCGCATTGATCGCCATGTTCCTGCCCGGCCCCTTCGGCCCCGTCCACCCCACCGGCCCCGTCGGCTCTCTGTTCTCTCCCACCGAGCCGCGGACGTCTGCTGGGTCGTCTCCGGAGGAGCGGTCCCTGGCACCTCCCAACCTCCATGACGGACCCTTCCTCTTCCATCCCAGAGGAAGAAGGGTTGCATGGGAATGTACGTGTCGATGAAGTTCGACTCCTCATCGGGAATTCTACAAAACAAAACAAAACAATGTTACATAGAAGCATGTACTATGTATGGGACTACAGACGGAAATTAGCATTCATACTGACAGCGGTGTCAACCATGCAAGGTAACAACCAACACGTCAGGAGCAGTTAGGGTTCGGTGGCGTCTTGCTCAGGGACACCGCGACACTTCGCTGAGCCCGAGGACCGAACCGGCAACCTTCCTATTGCCAGACAACCGCTCTTACCCTCCTGAACTACTGCGCCGGCCCTTTAATTATCCACTCTACAGAAGAGCGACGACAGTGAGTGCCCCAGACACCGACGTCTGCCAGCTCCTCCCGCCAGCCTAGTGTGCTGAACGGTTGTCAGTCTTGCCACTGGAGGAGCCCTCCCGACGGGACGCCGCCCACGGCCCCGACCTTACACTGTATGTAAGGTCGGCTCCTCAGATTGCCCCCTCAGCAGGTAAGTCACAAGGGGGGGGGGGGCAGACTGAACAGCAAGAACCGTAGCCTTAGTTCATAGCGTGGACGGGAAACCATCGTGGGAAATGGAACGTAATTACGTGCATATTTAATCCTGCAAATTAATTCGGGATGCATACAGTATATGGTTGTTTAAAAAAAATGCACATAACCACACTGGAGTGGCCCTCCAGACGGCCCGACACAGTGGGCACACTGGGCGATCGTTAAGGAACTAATTAAATAAAATTGCGTAACACGACACGCAAAGTAGACATATGGGGCGCCATCCTGTTCTGATCGGTGTTGTTTGTTGGGGTTTTTTTTTTCCGGGCAAAGCAAAATAAACACGGTGTGCATTTACTTCCTCCTCGATGCTCCTCCTGGGTTCCCTCCTCTCCTCCTGCTGAGAGTAAACACTCTTCTCTCTGTTCTCGCTGACAACCAGACTCCCCCCCAGCCCCCCCCCCCACACACACACACACACACACACACACACACACCAACAACCCACCCATCGAAAAAGTTGAACCATGTGCAGCTGCGACGTTTCAACTCGATGGTACGCTGGCCAGCTTCCGAGCTCCACGATCAACAGCCCGCTGTTCCACCGTTCAAAGACAACAGCCTCGTGGAGTCTGCCGGCTGACCCCTCCCAGTGTGTCCGGGGTCACGCCGCTGCAGAAGCCCACCCCCCCCCCGCCCCCCCCACCCGCCCCCCTCCTCCTCCTCCTCCTCCTCCTCCGTCTTGGCCTTGAGTTGTTGGCTCGTCTCGTCCTCAGGAGTCCTTCCGTGGTTTTCTTTCTCCTCCAGAACACCCTATAGTAGCGAATAATAATCCATGTAATATTTATATAGACATATATTGACTTATGGTTACACTGCAAGAGGTCAACGCCAAAACAAACAGTAAAACAGTAAAACTAACGGATAGCGGATGAAAACTTTGGCTGTTGCAGATTCACTTTTGTGCTTTTCAGAAGCTACCGAGTGGCAAATGTTGAATGAAAATGTTCTTCGTATCCTTGAGATTGGCCTGTTTGCGTGCGCTCCTACCTTATTTTGCCTCCTATTTCTATTCACTTTAATTAAAATACGGGGAAATCAACGAGTAGGTGTGTGTTCAACGGTTTTAAGGCAGGACGATGCGGAGGCGGAGACCTCCGCTGTGTCCCTGTAGCAGGACTCTGCCACAATGCCCCCATCATGCGGCTCCTTTGGGGCTCCTCCAAGGACGCAGGCAGGTTAGTGGTTTAATTGCAAACATTGTGATGAATGACAGACAGAGCAGGTGACATGAAGCCAGCTAGCAAGGCTGACTTTACCTGTGGTGCACTGATTAGCCAATGCACCACGGGTTTGTAGCCCCACCCACCCCAGACTCTAGCTGGGCCAGGTGAGGCTGCAGCCCGCCCACCCCAGACTCTACCTGTGGTCAGGTGAGGCTGCAGCCCCGCCCACCCCAGACTCTAGCTGGGCCAGGTGAGGCTGCAGCCCCGCCCACCCCCAGACTCTAACTGGGCCAGGTGAGGCTGCAGCCCCGCCCACCCCAGAACTCTACCTGGGCCAGGTGAGGCTGCAG
This sequence comes from Coryphaenoides rupestris, assembly GCA_002895965.2. Taxonomy (NCBI): domain Eukaryota; kingdom Metazoa; phylum Chordata; class Actinopteri; order Gadiformes; family Macrouridae; genus Coryphaenoides; species Coryphaenoides rupestris. The sequence goes on along the minus strand of PIJE02002340.1, from coordinate 41,507 downwards.
CCCCGCCCACCCCAGACTCTAGCTGGGCCAGGTGAGGCCAATTAAGCCAGCCACCAAACACATCCATACTCCTACAGCCCCATTCCTCAAAATGATTGTACTCTCCAAATAGATTCAAGGACTTCTGTTACACCATCAGGTGTGGGCGTGATTAGCCATTCCCAAGCGGTTTCAAAAACCGGTGTCATCTCCGGTTTTTGACATCACAAGTGGGAGTGTCCAACTAGAAGTGTGGCGGATAGATCAGCCTCCAAGTTGCCACAGGTCACTGGGTAGGCTCGTAGGCTGATCTATCCGCCATACTTCTAGGGCTCCCCTTTGCACCCCGTTCTTTCGGCAGCATTGATCCCGTCCGCTCGGAGCGTGGGCCGGATCTCCCGCCTAACGAGACAACCCCCCTCTCACCTCACTTTTTCTCTCTTTCTCCACCTCTCTACCCCCGTCCTCTTCTGAGGATCTCGCTCGCCTTGCTCGCAGGGAAGGGGGGGGCGGCGGTGCTACGTTTACTACCGAACTCTCGGCCGGGGCCCCCCCTTAGCAGCGGCTGGCAGCACACTCAATACTTTGAGGTGTGCGAGCGTGCGTGCGTGTGTGTGTGTGTGTGTGAAGGGGTGGTTTATAAATCGCAAGTATTAAGCGTAATCAAAACCTCCAACCTGCAGCACGGTCGGTCAGCACTTCAATATTTGATAATGCCAGGGGAACATTATTTGGCGGCAAAAAACCGACTCGCCTGGGCGGCGTACAGTACATGCTGAGTAGCCACGCCGTTCGGCATTCCCTGAGCAGCACCCTGCGAAAAGTGAATCCATGAAAGGTAGATTTGTTGACCTTGGTGTCTGCGGCGTGGCGGTGGGCATATATATTGAGATAGCCCAACATGGGAGGTCAGAAATATTTGCGCTTGTATAATGAATAATATATGCTCTGAGGTCTTTCATTGGATAAGGAGAACATCATGCTTCTGTTGATATGAACTTCACTGTCCGAAGAGCATTTGAGGATGACTGAGCATTGGCTCATCATGATGGACAGATATGAGGGGAAAGGTTTATCAAAAACAATAAATGAGGTCAGGAGCAGTTAGGGTTAAGGTGACGTCTTGCTCAGGGACACCTCGACACTTAGCTAGGAGGGGGAGGAGCCCCGGGGATCGAACCGGCAACCTTCCGGTTTCCAGACAACCGCTCTTACCTCCTGAGCTACTGCCGCCCTTAAAATAAATGACACATTTTGAAAATACTGAATGCATTTACAAAATAATAGTCCCGGCGGAATAGAACAAACCATGGGGAGCCGGGTACAGAGGCCGCAGGCGATCGGGCGAGGCTGGGGCGACTGGACCACAGTCAGGGAACCGGGAAGGGCAGACAGACGGGGCAGGCAGGCAGGTCGGCAGGTAGGCAGGAAGAAGCAGGTCGACAGAAAAGAAGGAAAGAAGCCACGCCCCCAACACATACACACACACACACACACACAGACAAGGTAGAGAGATGAGGGCGTGACATCTCAGGATAAACATACTTCCTCAAACTTTTAGCTGTATCCCAATACATGCAAATTTGCAAAGAGACGGGAAGGAGGAGGAGGACGACTCGAACGGGATCTGGGAACGCTGCATATGACATTTGCGACACGCGACCCCAACGTCGTCGCCACCACCAACAGAGATCCGTCACGTGTCTTCTCCTGCAACTGCAAGCATCATTTACTGGGACCAGCGTGAGCGGCGTTCATTTTTTAACAGCAGTGGAGTTTTTTTTTTTCCAATGGAAGTGCGCACACGGGAGTGACGTTTCATTTTCCTAATTCTGACACGTGAGCGATGTCAACCACGACAAGACATGGATTACTGTCACCGGCGGGCGTTCGCACACACACAGGGAAACACTGCGCACAATAACACTAACGGCACCGCGGCGCACACTGCGGTAGCACGGAGCCAATTGATTACCGTTTGTTTGCGCAAAATGGACTTTGTGCTTTTAAGGCGCGATCGCGTTCTGCTGAAAGGGGGCGGGGGCAGCGGTTCGAATTGAGGGCTGCTCGCAATGGCGGCTTTCCAAAAGAGTCATCAAACTTCGGATTGCCTCCTCATTGGTTCCACAACATTCGGTCAATAATAGGTGGACGAGATTGATGTGTTTTTCAAAGTGTTGTTCAAAGTTCAATAAAGCTAAAACTAAAAATGGCTTAGAGGCTCTCTCTCTCTCTCTCCACCCGACTGAGAATGCCAGGATCTATGAAAACGAAACTCTTCTACAGCAAATACCCCTTAAAACCACCAGCCGACAAACCCCTCCATCAATCTATACCCATATAGCATAGGACCATAGGACCCTTTCACCGTTCATTCTCTCAGGCCTAACGTTGCGGCTTTTTCGTCAGCCTCAGCCTCGTGGATTTGGCTGCAAAACGAGTCAAAGTGGTTTTGTTTGTTCTCCTTCTCGGGCTTATGGAGGTAGACTGCCGCAGGGGCCTCTGGCTGCCGTCTCAGAGGCTGTTTTTAGTTGGGTTTTTTTTTTTTTAAATAACCGTTATTGTTCACATTAGCGAAAACATGCTGTCGGTTTCCAGCAATGGATCCAATGTTCTAGCAGAAGTTCGGAGGGGGAGGGAGGGAGGGAGGGAGGGAGGCGGCGACAGAGCACTCGGCAGGAAGCCAAAAACGGCAAGGGGCGGAGTCACGCCCTTGCGTCCCTGTTGCGGTACGGCGATGTTCTCACGGATAAAATCATTCATTCACGCGAGCGGATGGAACTTTCAGAAGGGGATTCTAATTCTCAGCGTATTTCTACACAGTGTTGATTTGAAACGTTTTTTTTACTCTTATAATTCATCACTGCTGGCCGAGTTCATGTTCGCCAATTACACACTTACAGATCCCTGCCTCCGGCGACATGATTCGTGGAAATAATATGAAGTGAAAGTGAAATGCCCTGTTCTCACAGAACTGGGCTCCTCTGCCATCCGACTTAATACTTAATATTCATCTAAAAGTCTGATTTGTGAGACTAGAGGACACGCAACGATGTACCATATTCACTCCCATTAAAAGTGATTCATAAAAGGTAAAGCAAGGTACGTTTTGGACAGTAAATGACTGGAAACAATCCTCATTTAAGTGTAAATGGTAATGATAACCAAAAATACATTATGACAGTTAGCAGTTACGCAAGAACAATGAGCACGGCTGCTCTTCATCATCATAATTTAATGAGCCGTTATACATCCGGCTCATTATCGAGCCTGTGGATGTACATTATTGCACCTTTTCCTGTCATAATTAGCGCAATTACCGCGACAACTTACCGTTATTCCTTTGAAAGCGTGAAATCAGGCGCTCGAGATGGTCAAACATTCACCCGCTTGGTGGATCCGCTGTCGGTGCAAATCCCCCGTCAAGTCTTAACGTACGGGTCGCCGTATATAGAAGCACAGCAACAACACAGCCCAGTAGCCTACACACGCGTGTGATGGGTTCATGCCCTCCACCGTGGTGACGGGGAGGAGATGCTCAGTTCTAGCCGGACCAGTCCATCAAAGCTGCTCTCTGAAGTCGGAGACACTGCCTGCCTGCTTGCCTGCATGACCGCCTGCCTCTCCAACTACTGTACATCCACGCTGTCAAACACGCCCCCCTACACCCTCCGCCTTCAATTGTCTGGTGACAGATCAGCCATCTCCAGCCACCACCACCACCACCACCACCACCGGCGATATAAGCAAATCCAGCCCCACACTTTACATTCACCGCCCACCGTTATGTCGGCAAATCGTCTCGTTTTTGTCTACTTATATGCACACATTTCATATTTCGTATACGTTGTGCTACTATAAGAGACGTGAACAGAATAACCAACCTGCAGAAATATCTACCGACCCCCCCCCCCCATCACCTCCCTCGACCCCCCAACCACCACCACCCACCACCACCTTTAACTCCCATTCCCCCCCCTCCACGATACTAACAGGTCTGTCAAGAAAGCCGCCTGCGTGTGCACACACACACACACACACACACACACACACACACACACACACACACACACACACACAGCGCTGAGGCCGTTCCCTCTCTCTCTCTCTGTTTGCACGCCCGCATTAGAAATGTTTGCGGTTCGCAATAACAGGATAATGCAGTCTTACGCTCGTCGCATTTGCAAGTGAATTGCGGCCGATGGCAATCAGAGAAGTCGCGGTGCGCCGTGAGCGGGGGGGGGGGTGGAAAGGAGAAGGAATGGCTGGTCCAATATCTTTGGCGTGATTGTGTTGAATGTTATCTGATGGGGAGTTTGACGGCAGGAAGAAACCGAGGCGTATGTAAACCGAAACGCCATGCGGCTCGGCCATATGGGCGGGAGAGACGCACGCGTATGAAACAGCAGGGCTAAATTATATTTAAATTATAGGCTGAGCACCGCTCCGTTCTCCCAATGATAAATACGTGCGACAGGCATATGGCGATGGGGAAGGGAGTTAAAATATATTAAAAGGGGGGGGGGGGGGAAATATGGTATGAATTGTGTGTATAAGAGAACGCGGGTCTTCTTTCCCCTCCGCAACATCAATGAACGTCATATCAGTCGTGGGCCCCCTATCTGTCTCATTTGATTTATCTCGTCCTCATCTCGGCCCCAAACATACATTTCATATTTCATTCTTATCTCGAAATTGCCTCAGCCCATTATCTCTCTCTCTCTCTCTCTCTCTCTCTCTCTCTCTCTTCTCTACCCCCCCACCACCACCAAACCCACCCCACTCTCCCCCATTTCTTTTTCTCACAGTCGTTTTTTTCATCTTGTTTTTCTTTTTTAAAGTCGGGGTCCACGGCGGTCTATATCTCGTGTCTCTGTCTCTCTCTCTCTCTCTCTCTCTCTCTCTCTCTCTCTCTCTCTCTCTCTCTCTCTTCTCTCTCTCTCTCTCTCTCTCTCTCTCTCTCTCTCTCTCTCTCTCTCTCTCTCTCTCTCTCTCTCTCTCTCTCTCTCTGAGGGGGAGGGGGGGAGGAGGAGGAGGAGGAGAAAGGGGGTGGGGCTATAATGACATCACATAAATCAATACACAATAGAAGAATATAGCCGGCCGCTACGGCGCTGTACGTATGCATCACCTCCGGGCGAAGTCGCCCATTCATTTCTTCCATAATCTCCCGACGCTCTTCATCGCTCTTCGCCTGAACTCTCTGCTCATTCGTTCTTTCTACTCCAAGGGGTTTTGCCCATTATGTCTCGTCGTCGTAGGGGAAAAAAAAAGAGAAAGAAATGTAAAAAAAAAAAAAGAATGAAGAAAGAGCACACACACTGTCAGTTCCGTTCTGCGTGTGAAACTTCATCCCTTT
>PIJE02002340.1:29955-34156 GCA_002895965.2 Coryphaenoides rupestris | reverse complement strand
AGACACACTTTCACTGATTCACTCACACACACACACACATCACTGCACACTCTCACACACACACTTTCACTGATTCACTCACTCTCACACACAGACACACTTTCACTGATTCACTCACTCACACACACACACACACTTTCACACACACACACACACACACACACACACACGACACACACACACACACACACACACACACACACACACACACACACTCAAGTATCTATAAAAGAGACAGTAAGAAAATCCAACACATAACAGATTGTCAGAGTTCACGTTCTCTCTTCCACACACTGCTGAGGAATGAGCGCGACCCGAGCCCTTGTGTTCCGTGTTCTCGTGTACACCAGGCGGCGACCTGATCTGACCGTGCTCAGCGTGGCCACCGCAACGTAAACTGCTGTGTTTTTGTTTGTGACACAGAAAACAATTCACCCCACAATTTTCCCTCTGTGTGCGTCTCTCTCTCTCTCTCTCTCTCCCTCTCTCTCTCTCGCTCTGTCCTCACTCCCCGGGCCTGCAGATCGCTCCAGAACTCCACAGTTGGACGACGTTCAAGACTCGAAGAGACGTTGCATTGTTGCTCGTCACAAACAAGCAAGCAAGCAAGCAAGCAAGCGCGCTAGAAGAGACACGTGTCCGACGACAACATTTAAATGTCATGACATGCAAAGCGCTTTACAGTATTGCCTCACATTCACCCATTCATACACCGACGGCGGTGTCAACCATGCAAGGTAACAACCAACACGTCAGGAGCAGTTAGGGTTCGGTGGTGTCTTGCTCAGGGACACCTCGACACTTAGCTAGGAGGGGGAGGAGCCCGGGGATCGAACCAGCAACCTTCCTGTTTGCCAGACAACCGCTCTTATACCTCCTGAGCTACTGCCGCCCTCTGCGCGACCTTCACGAGCAGCACTGGTTTACGTTAAACACAAACATAAAAAACGTCCCGTTGGCCCCTCTTGTTTCTGTAGGTAATAGCACCGTGGTGACTAACCGCTGGACGGCCCGCTGATGTTGTCAGCGAACTGAAGCCCGGAGCCGTCATGGGAAACAGATCTGTATTTACTTTGCCTGCTTGTCCCCCGGAGCCGCAGCCCAGGCCAAACAACGGTCTCAGCTCGCACTCACTCTGCCACAGTGCAGCCAAACCCACACCCTCCACGCACCCCCAAGTCTTTCACTGCTCTATCCCTTCCTCCCTCCCTTCATTCTTTCCTCAATCTCTCTCTATCACCCGCCCCCCCCCCCCCCCCTCCCTTTTTTCCTTTTTTTCCTTCCCACCCTTTCCTACAAAACCCTGCCCTGTTTTGTGTGTTTTTGTGTGCGTGGCTTTGCCTGCATGGGTGTGTATACCTTCTCCAATTCGCCGTTCTGTGTCTGTGTCGTGTATCTGTGTGTGTGTGTGTGTTTCTGTGTGTTGCTTTCCTGCCATTTTCCCATGCTGTCATGGACACAGCTGCTCTGACCTTACAGGAACCCCTGGAGCTGAGGTCTCGGAGCTGAGCTCCCGCCCCCACAAACCCGCCTCCGCCGTCCACCAGAGAGCCGCACAAGTGATCGGCTGCAGAGTTCCTCCAGCATAAGACGACGCCGGCTCCACGCGCACAAAAACAAGTGCGACAAAATATCGACGGCAAAAAAAAAAACCCTCTCTCTCTCTCTCTCTCTCTGTTTCTTTTATGTCTGTTTTCCCTCCTTTCATGACCCGTGCGACGCCTTTATTGCACCCTACATCCTTTGCCCCCCCCGAAGTCTTCTTCTGGAGTATATGTTCTCTTCTTGACGCTCGGGTGCCGTTTCCGTACACGACTTCTTTATTCGCGGGCGAGTCTCCTCCTCGGAGGGTCGAGGCCGGTGTCATTAAAATACCTGGATCGCAAGACAAAAGCCCCCTTTGGCCCATTAATGGCCCCTTAATTCGACAGGTCCTAACCACCGCTGGCGTCCTTTCAAAAATGCTTTCTTATACAACACACTAATAGCGGTGGGGCTGAGCCGGTCGGGAGACGTCTTTTTGCTTTTTTGCTTTTTAAATTGAGTTTGTTTTGAGTTCAGATGCTATCGCTCTTTATTTTCCTGTACTTTGGAGCAGTTAAACGGCAGGCCAACGCGAACCGATCTGAATCTTATAAATGAGGCTCGAAGCTGCAGCTGCTGCTGCTGCCGCCGCGACCGGTCAGACGGTCGGAGAGCGCCGACGGTCGGGAGTGTTTTTCAGTGTAAAAAAAAATGAGAAGGCCTCAAAACTAACGGTTGTCAAGTGTTGGCATGGAAACGTGGCGGCGGTGCGAGAGGATGTTTCACGCGGTAGCATGACATCTCATTTGGAAACGAGAGGAGGATCGCCTGCCTGCTCCTCCATTGCGTTGGATTCAGAGCGGCGCGCTGTGCTGGTTTGCTAGTTTGTTAGTTGGATGTGTTCTGGCGACTGGAGGTGAAGGTACAGCTGATTATATTGGAAAAGCCAGCCAGCCGAGACAAATCAAATACCGTAAAAATAAAAAAAGCGTTCCTATTTCACTAATGATAATTGTGCCGACTAAAATGGGAACGGCGATGTGATGTGCTGCTCTGAAATAAACGCGTCTGCTAACGTAAGTCTCAAAATCAAATTGGTCGTCATCAATTCCAATCAAAACTCAACAATTCGATTGTGTCAGCTCATCGTAAAAGTATTACAATGTGTAAAGCGCCACATCGTAAATAGTCCTTTGCGCACAACGAATAACATGCACAATGAATTTCATCATCACGTTAGTAACCGTTCCATTGTACTTGTACTGTGCTGTCCTTAGTTATATATGGCAATGAAGAAATCTAGAATCTTGAATCTGGAATGGGAATCTCCCCCATTTTTCTACTCGTACGAACCATGCGATTCCTCCAGTGGGGTCACGGCACGGCCCGACCCCTCCGGAGCGTTGTTTCCGCCCCCACGGAAACCCGGCTCCGCTCCACAGAGAGGCGGGGGGGGGGAGCAGCTATGTGAACCCGGCTCTGAAGGGCGATAAAGGATAACATTCACAACACAGCGGCGGCTGACGTCAGCGCCGCTGGCCTCTTCAACATGCAACGCGCGCTGGGTTGCCTCTCGCGCACACACAACACAGCTTCTTGTGAAGGGTTCTTGACCTCAAAAGAGAGAGAGAGCACTTTGCATCACTGCAGCAGAGGCCCACGCCGGAGAAGTACATTAACATTACCATGGCACCGATAAGACTGACGCATAAGGGAAAAGGCCAGGGCCGCCGTATAATGCCGCCGCGCACGAAGGGCTGCGATAATCGGACACTCTGACGGATAAGGGGTGACCGTGTAAAGGACGACACTGAGTGGCAAACGAGAGACAGTCGTAGCCGTCTCTTGGCTCTTCTTCACTAAAGCGTCGGTGTGGTATGAAGGGGGGGCGTGGTTTAGCGTCGGCAGGTGAAACAAGGGGGAGTGCGGAGCGGCAGAATCTGAGGCTCCCTCCCGGTCGAGAACCCCCGAACTAAGCCGCAGGTCGTGGCATCTGTGGCTTATTGAGACTGTGCTCCATTGGATGGCACGATCCGTGCCTTAGTTCGGGGTTCGTGAGTCGTGATGATGCAAAAACAGCTTTTTATTCACCAAAGTAAAGAGCGCCCATTGGCATAATGAAGTAGAAATAATAATGGTTATTTCGTCGGCGTCTCTTTGGGTGACGGAGTCGGTCTTGCGTCGGACCCTGGATTTCCATCCTTACGCAGCCTCCTACTGTGGGGAGGGCACCCATGGGTGAATATATAACTGTCTAATCAAGCTCATCTTCGACAGCTGCGTCAATCTCAGGTATTTTGCAGCTCCGCCCCCCTTGTCTCACCTGCCGACGCTAAACCACACCCCCCTCTATTCTATTCTATTCTTCATTCTTCATACCACAATCCAGTTGTTTCTGAAAATTTAACGACTGATTCTGCAAGACGCATTTTGCATGGCTTATGTTAGCACTTTTGTCTTTTTAAATGAATGTCTATTCGTGGAAATAATAACAGTGGATCGCCTTCACAAAGTACTTCACAAAATGTCTTATCACAAAGATAAAATTGATTATTTTGCCATTGTTCCACTGAAATGAATCTACTCATTCACTTCCACTGATTTCTGCGAAGCTGCGAAAACATTGTGTTGTGGCGTCTTGTCCAAATTACCAGTAGGAATGTCATTCTTTATTTGG
>PIJE02002340.1:12455-27455 GCA_002895965.2 Coryphaenoides rupestris | reverse complement strand
GATTGCGTGTGTGCGTGTGTGTTTGTGTGTGTGTGTGTGTGCGCGCACGTGCTTGTGTGTGTGTGCGTGTGCGTGTGCGCACATGTGTGTGTGTGTGTGTGTGTGTGCGCGCGTCGGTTTTCAGGGTGGGTAGGTGGAGGCGTGTGCGTATCTGTGAACTTGGCAGGCAATTCAGCACAGTAATTATGTGGTGACTAGGCAGTCCTTCAAGAGCCTAAACGTCATACATCACAGCCTCACAATCTAGGAATCCATACATAACCACCGCGGCGGTGATCTACAACCTAAAGCCACCGCTAATTATTCCACACGACTTTGTTCCGGCATACGAGGGTTTTCTTTACTTTAACACAACACATGTCACGGAGCGGCGACGGTTTTTCGTGAAACTCTCAAACTCTCCGCTTTTAAGGGTTTCTCTCGGGCGTGAAGGATTTACGACGGTGTTTACCAGTGTCTTGATGAGCCCGTGTCCCCAGATACCCCTCAGACGAGCTCTGTGAGGACATGAACAACGAATGGGAATATGGAAGTTTGCGTCGCTGCCAATACACAGTACTTATCTGGGGTTTGGTTTTCTCCTATGAATCCAATAAATCTTTCTATCTCGTCTTCCATCTTGAAATAACTTTGGTGACACAAATTAATCATTATATATTTTTGTAGGTTTTAGATAACCAATAAAGCAGAAGTGGAAGAGAAGTAGAATTATAGACACTTACTGTATATGTGATAACGGGAGATTAATCCACAGCACTTACCTAACATTGTTTACTATGTTTACTGTGACCTAAGGATAGGACCTAACTTAGATATGACCTAACATTAGCGACATTCTTAGAAAGTAAATCTATACATATATTATATATATACAGTATATATATATATATATATATTTATATCACGCTGTGCTTGTGTGTCAATATGTTTCATATCTGGCAACCTGGGGTAACCCGGGGATCAGTGAATCGCACACCAAACCACAAACAGACGTATCGAGCGCAACCGGGCGTTGGAATTTCCATGGAGACCAGACCGGCTGGGGAATTGTTGTCGGTGAAGCCAGTATTTTCGACTTAGCACGTTTCCTGAGTCTCTAATGACATATCGTGGTAATATTTAGGATTTACTGCAGTACATTTGTTCCCTATAGCACCAAGGGTTGTAACAATCGTTTTTCTTTTTCTTTTCGTTTGTTCATTCTTTAAATTAGTCTTCACATTTATCCTTTATCTTCCCATTTCTCTTTTTTTCGTACTTCTTCAAGATTTGATTAATTGTTCGGAGGCACAGCTAACACACACACACACACACATACGGCACACACATGCATGCACGCACAAACACACACACACACGCACACAGATAGCTGGTTCAACAAACCAAGGCGGGAGTTGCTCAGAGTAAAAATAATGAGCTCATCAGTTCAAGCTAGGAGCTGGCAACACACACACACACACACACACACACACACACACACACACACACACACACACACACACACACACACACACACACACACACACACACACACACACACACACACACACACGTGCGGTGAGTTTTGTCCTCCATCTCTTTCAGTGCTCCATACAGTCACAGCTGTAATTAATACAACCATACTGTAATGCAGGCGATGCCTCACTCCAAATGCAGCTGGGCACTCAGATTCTTAGTAGCTGAGTCAAAGAAGCATCCATTCTGAAAAGGGCTTCACGTCTGTGCTTGTGTTTGTGTATTTGTATGTACGCTTTAAATGGTAAATGGATCGCATTTATATATAAAGTGCTTTTATCCAAAGCGCTGTACAGTATTGCCTCACATTCACACACCGACGGCGGTGTCAACCATGCGTTTAGGGTTAAGGCATCTTGCTCAGGGACACCTCCTCGACACCGGGGGTCAAACCAGCGACCTCCCGGTTTTGCCAGACAACCGCTCTTACCTCCTGAGCTATATGTACGTCCGCCCCATAGGTCACAAGGAAAGAGATGACGGATGCGAGGACGACACGAGAGAGCCGGGATTCAATTCTTAGAAGGCAAGGCTTTTGAAAACCCCCCCAAAAAAAGAAGCCCTTGATGAGGCCTTGAGTCGTGCTATTCAACATGCTAGAATGCACCTCTGCGCTGCATTGTGCTCAACCTATCTCTCTCTTTCACGCACCCCCTCATTGACAGGCAAGATGGATTCCTGCCCGAAACAATCAGGGGACGCCCTGATTGGTTAGAAATGAGCCGGGGTGGGGGGCGGGGGGGTGGGGGTGTGGGGCGTTCCAAAATCTTAATTGGCTCATCCAGAGGCAGGTGCAGTCAGCCAGAAGAGATATTCTCTTCTCATGGCACATTTCACTCGCTGATAGCGGATGGATGCCCATGTCTGACAAATGACTGCTCAAGTAATAATACCGCTTAAATCTGACCTATGTTAAAAAATGAGCTCACGCAGTTTATTTTAATACCTTCGTGTATTTATAAAGTATATACTGTATATATATATACACATCCGGAACTTTCTGTTAGGACATCGGAGACGAAACAAAAGCGTGTCTTGATTTTGTTCTTTTTGAAACTACATTCAATTCTCGCCGTTTGTGTTTCCGTGGGAGAACGACCACACCAGGGGCTAGCAGAGGCGACACACACACACACACACACACACACACACACACACACACACACACACACACACACACACACACACACACACACACACACACACACACACACACACCACACACACACACACACACACACACACACACACACACACGTAACTCTCACCGCCCCGATAAATTAGACTCTTCCCCCCCCCCCCACCCCCACCCGGATCAATCGGTGGTGATCACAGCCAGCGGTCGTTACTTACATCTCACAGGTTGTTCACAACAGAGCCTCCTTAACTCTCTCCGGGTCTATTGGATGCTTGGGCCCCCGAGGGGTTCCCTCAGACTCTTGTATCTTTCTTGTCTCTCTTGCTAATCTTTTCCCCATTTTTTTTCTCTCTTTCTCCTCCCCCACCACCTTCCCCCTCCTCTCTCCTCGTTCCTGTTTCCTCTTTAATCATTCCCTGGCGAAGTCGCTTCCCATTTCCATCTTGTTTAATGGGGTCGCTTATCAATTCTTGATTCCTTATCTCTTCTCCGGGCAACTTCTTCTTCTTCTTCTCCTTCTTCTTCTTCGTCTTCTCCTCCCTCTGAGTCACGTCGCCTCCCTCTCCCCCCTCTACACTCTGTTAGCACCACCGTTGTCCCTTTCCTCTTATCTCACCACCTCCTCCTCTTCCTCCTCTTCACTCCTCTCCTCTTCAATCGCCTCATCCATCCATTCCTCTCTTCCCCTCTCTTGTTCGATTGCCTCATCTCTCGACTTCTCTCTTGTCCTCTCTTCTCTTGTGCAATTGCCTCGTCTGTACATTCATCTGCTCTTCATTCCTCTCCTCTTCTTCCTCTCATGTCCTCCTCGTGTCCCGTCTCCTCCTCTGTTCTCCTCTCATCTTCACTCCTCTGACCTTCTCTGTATTCCTTACTTTTTCTCTATTCTCCTCTCCTCCTCAATTCAATACCCTCCTCCTCTCCTTCTCTCCTCTTCTCCTTTCCTCTCTCCTCTTCCTCTCTCCCTCTCCTGTTCTCCTCTACTCTCCTCTTCTTCCTCTCCTCTCTCCTCGTCTCCTCTCTCTCCTCTCTCCCTCTCTCCTCTCTGCTTTAGATCTGTATTATTGTGTCTGTTAGCTGTAAGTTCCCACCACATCCCAACTCCTTGGCCATTCTTTTCTGACCCTCGATCCCTCCTGTTCCCCGTGGCTCCATCTCCCCATGGCGTCCATCTCCCCACTTTCGGTGTCCCGGGGTTACCTGCAGTCCTGGACGATAACCTGCCCCACACCACCCCCACGCACTCAGCTCAACATTATTAGCTCCAATATCATTTCTAAAGCAATAAAACATGGAGGGTGTGTGTGTGTGTGTGTGTGTGTGTGTGTGTGTGTACATATGGGGCTGCCAGTGTGTGTGTGTGTGTGTGTGTGTTTAATTTAATATTTTCTCATAACTCCTAAAACTTATTCATAAGCTTACATTTTATCCTTATAGGCTCAAGCTTAATTACATTCAGAGAGAGAGAGAGGGAATGAGAGAGAGAGAAAGAAAATGAGAGAGGAATGAGAGAGTGAAGATAGAGAATGACGCAGAGAGCAAGAGAATGACTAACGACTAACAAAGGCATCTTTTTCTCATTAAAAGGGACAATTTCTGTTTACATCTTTTTATTTTATTTGCCAATATTGGGATTCCCTGCGATATTAAGTCTGAATCTGGGAGTGTATACTTTAACCAGCCGCTCCCTGCGTGCGGATGGCGTGGCAGGGATGGCTTTAATCCGTCACGGTGAATATTTAGCAGGCAAAATGTCACGCAGGAAAATGACATTAGCCTTTTGACACGAGTCACTCACTATTCTGCTCATCAGCCTTCGTTGTATCTCTCTCACCACCCACCGCTCTGTGTGTGCGTGTGTGTGTGTGTGTGTGTGTGTGTGTGTGTGTGTGTGTGTGTGTGTGTGTGTGTGTGTGTGTGTGTGTTTAACTATGTGCATGTGTGTTTGTGTGTTTCAGAACTTGCATACTCCGACTCCGACGTTTGATGTGGTCTTCAATGACGGCCATCAGCACACAAGAGAACAACACCCTGCTGGAGTCATAGCTGGTCCATATTAGCACTCATTTTGCATGATGTCAACTACTGCTTAAATAAACTGTGTGTGTGTGCCTGTGTGTGTGTGTGCCTGTGTGTGTGTGTGTGTGTGTGTGTGTGTGTGTGTGTGTGTGTGTGAGTGTGTGAGAGAAAGAGGATAGACAAACAGAACTAAGACAGACAGGCAGACAGACAGAGCAAACAGACAGACAGACAGACAGACAGGCGGACAGACAGACAGACAGACAGGCGGACAGACAGCAGACAGACAGACAGACAGACAGAGCAGACAGACAGACAGACAAGACAGACAGACAGGACAGAAGACAGTATAGACAGACAGACAGACAGACAGACAGACAGAAGACGACAGGGACAGCCAAACAGACAGATAGACAGATATTTAGACAGACAGACAGACAGATAGATACATAGATAGATAGATAGATAGAGGACAGAGGGACGTTGGAGAGTCGGAGAGAGAGAAACATTTTAATCAACACACCCAATTCTCAAAACACATAATTGCAATGATGGCGGCCGCTTATTGTGCAGCCATAATTACGACATAATTGTTCCGCAGCCACTGAAGAATGTGCTCGTGTGCTGTTATGGAAGCACTCTGGCCGGGATGAGAGTCATATTCCGTCTGCGGAAGGGAGCGGGCGAACAAATAATGATGATTCAATTCAGCGTTTTCACTTTCGTTAACGGCAAAGGGATATATCAGTCAGCCACACAACAACATGTCTCGTGTACTCTCGTTGGAAAGACGTTTTTTTTTGTTTTCTAAATAAATCCAAAACCAGGTCTTTCCCTGAATAAATGGAAAAGAAAAGGAAAAGACAAATGTGCTATTTTTGTCTCTCCCACCTTGAGATTGTTTGTTCAAACCGTAAGTCGCCCAAGATGTTGCGTTAAGTCATTGCAAGATCACAGCCATATACTTTACCAAAGGTGGATCTTTTTCCACATACAGTACATTTTTATCGTGTAAATAAAGACAGATGATCCGGATGTGAGTGATATGCTAAGAAATACATGAATTACGTGTCTTATAACCGTCATGTACTGCGCTATTCACCACGCACATCGCAATTTGCGGCTATTGAAATCTCTATTGGAAATCGGCGCGATAAACGCACAGCTCTCTCTGTGTGCTCTTCCTCCACGTCCCACAATGTCCAATTCAAGTATTTCATTTCCTTTCTTCCTCCCTAAGCTCACAATAACTTTGTCACTAAAACCATGAGCGACCTGATGTCGGGCAGTCATTAAACAGAAGAAAGAAAAATAAAAAATTAATTTACCACAGCCAAGGTTTTCGCTAAAATCACTCAACAATCCCTCCTTTTTTTTTTCAAAACTCCCCTTTTTCCTTTCCATGAATACTGATTTAAATTTCAATCCATTTGCGGCCTCACGTTCCCTCGGTTGGCAATTTATGATTCAAGCTGTAACTACCTTATTTGATCCTGTCCTTGTTATGGTAATTTCCCCCTCCACAATAGTATCAAATCAAGTTTGCATTTAACTGTGCAAGCTCGCTAAGGAATGGGCTTGTGTGTTTGCGAGCGTATCATTATGTGCTTGTGTGCGCGTGTGTGTGTGTGTGTGTGTGTCTGCATGTGTGTGTGTGTGTGTGTGTGTGTGATGGTTTCCTCATGTATGAAGTTATGGGCCTATGTGCAAACTTAGATGTGTGTGTGTGTGTGTGTGTGTCTGTGTCTGTGTGTGCAGGATTGTAATTGACTTGTGTGTAGGGGGGCTGTGATGGTGGTGTTTTGTCTAGATGCTTACATGCTTGTTTGGAGCGATGTGTGTGTGTATGTGTGTGCGGCACAAAGTGCTTTTACGTGGTTGCGTGCGCCTGTGGTGCGTGCATCTGTGTGCATGTGTGTTGGTTGTATGGTGTGTGGTGTTGTGTTTAAGTCTGGTTCTGCAGGAGCAGGTATGCATCACCCAGCGGTGGGCTGTCACAGACAGGAGACGTGTTTTTGTGTGTTCCCCGGTCCAAGCCACCAATCTGCATGCGGAGGCCATTAGCTTGCCACATCAAGCAGCCTCCCCCCCCCGCTACTAAACCCAAATGGGCTTTTCAAGGGTTCCATTTTGGAATATGAAATGGAGGCTTTAAAAAGCGTTAAAGGGTCTCCTGCAAAGGTAACGTTCAAAGTGACTGAAGCTTTTTGTGTTGTTGTGTGTGTGTCGTGTGTGCCCAAACATCACACACGTTGTGTTGTGTGGTGTGTGTGTGTGTGCGTTTGTGTTGTATTTGCAAAGTCAACTCGGTTTTAAAACGGTATCCATGGAAACTTCTCGATCACTCCTCTCAGCTCTCTCTCTCTTTGACACGATATGGTGCATTATAAACACGTCATGAAAAGGTGATAAAATCCACTGTGAGCCGTCTGAGCTTTTCATATCACTTGATTAGAAGTTGATTCACTGGATCATGTACATATGTCATATGAGTTCCGACATGGCAAAATAAATTGGTAGGCATTGGTAGCCAGATCTCCCTCTGTTTCCCCATTATTATATTGATTGATTGATCCAGGCGCATGAAGTATATGAAAGTTACAATATTCCTTTATATGAAAGTCAACATACAGTATAGGCCTTTGTCTATCTGAGCTTGGTCGTGATCCGTCAGAAAGTCATAATATAATGATATTATATTCCACATTTCTCCTGTCATTCTGGCTAACTTCCGATCGCTACTGCCATTGGAAGCTATTGTTATCACGTTTCAATCCTATCATCTTTGTTTTGTTGTTGTCCTGGTAACAATGCAATGTAAATGGGAAATGGATTGTATTTATCGCACTTTTATCCAAAGCGCTTTACAGTATTGCCTCACATTCACCCATTCATACACCGACGGCGGTGTCAACCATGCAAGGTAACAACCAACACGTCAGGAGCAGTTAGGGTTAGGTGGTGTCTTGCTCAGGGTACACCTCGACACTTAGCTATGAGGGAGGAGCCTGGGGATCGAACCAGCAACCTTCCTGTTGCCAGCCCCTGAGCTACTGCCAATGTCTGCTGCAACACAACACTGACTCTCAAACTTTAGATTTAGACATTTTGGCTTTCTGAAAGTCAAAGTTGTCTCTGCTCCGGCTAATCCGGGCGTTGACACACGTGTGTCATATCCACGGCGGGGGACTCGGGTTCAAACTCCTCTCTGCGGGGTTAGCGCAGCATTAGCGGTCTTGTTTGCATGGACCACAGTGACGCCGTTCAAACTGAGGTTTTTTGCCGGATCAACCGCACCGCCGACAACAAGATGTGACATACAAACTCTTGCAAACTCAAAAAAAAAAACTCCACGACAATCTCACACTGGAATAAACACAAGAGCGATGTTTTGTTTATCGTGTTGAGGACAGTTTAGTGAACCGTCTACAGAAATAGATTCCAGAGACGGTCCGTTGGAAATATGGTGGAGAACAAACGGCCCGTTTGATTCTGTCACACTGAAGCTTTGTCTGGCTTACACACAGACACTCACAACCACACAAAACAGACACACACACACGCACACACACGCACACACGCACACACTAATCATCCCTGAGTACCTTGAGGCGGCTAGCTTATCATGACCTTTGAACTTCAAACCCTGCCTTTTCAAAGTTGACCCGTGATTTCTGTGAAAGCCCTTTCTGTGTGTGTCTGTGAGTTTGAATGAATGTGTGTGCGTGTGTGTGTGTGTGTGTGTGTGTGTGTGTGTGTGTGTGTGTGCGTGCGTGTGTTTTTTATGTGTGTGTGAGTGTGTGTTTTCACTCTGTTTTTCCACGGGCAAATTGGAGTATGGTTCTAAGAGAATGCAAGATAGGGGGAGGGAGAGAGAGAGAGAGAGAGAGAGAGAGAGAGAGAGAGGAGAGAAGAGAGAGGGGGAAAGAGGGTTAGCAATCAACTTAGTTAAAACAAAATATGCTTTTTTTAGTAGTATAGGCTACTGTGCTGTCCATCTATGTTACGTTCATTGTTCATGCTTTTCTAATTGTTTTTATTTCACAACTCAACAAGCTGTTTCTAGTTCCTAATGGGCTTGAATAAGGAAACAGGAGCGTTGGCTGATAGTTCATCTAAACATCGGCAAAAGTAATAAATACCTCACCTGTGAATTAAAATGTTGGACTTAAAGATTGAAGACGACACACTCATATGAGAGAGAGAGAGAGAGAGAGAGAGAGAGAGAGAGAGAGAGAGAGAAACGTGTCTTGTTAATCCCTTAATCCTTAAAAATCCCCCAAAAGAAGGAGAAAAAAAAAAAAGTGTACGATTCACCCACGGCCAAAGTCTTTTAACAAGCTATCCCCAGTGCTCCAAGTGGGCCCACTGGATCTTATAAAAAATTCACTGGATGTCACTGGATGTCACAGAATGTTATACAACATTCACTGGATGTCACAGAATGTTATATAACATTCACTGGATGTCACAGAATGTTATACAACATTCACTGGATGTCACTGAATGTTATATAACATTCACTGGATGTCACTGAATGTTATATAACATTCACTGGATGTCACAGAATGTTATGCACAAAGAGTGCTCATGACACCACACCAGAACATACTGTAAATAAAGAATAAATACATTTGTTGTGAACCACCACGTAGTGATTTTTCACTTGTAGAAATGTAGATGTAAATGTAAATGTATAATACTTATTATAAAGATTTGCTGATACCGACTGATACACACGCCGACTTGTGAGTACTGGCACTTTCCCCCCACTTCAAGCACTGGCTCTCCCTCTAGTTAAGCATACTTCACCACATTTACCCCGACATCGATTGCTTTAGCCCAATCCCTTTCTACCTCTCTCTCTCTCTTTCTCTCTTTCTCTTGTTCTCATTCCCTTTGTCACTCGCCCGCTATCTCAGCAATTCACTTACTCTATCCATCTCTTCTTTCCCCTCGATTCTCCCATTCTTTCTCTCTCTCTCTCTCTCCCTCCCTCTCTCTCTGTCTCTCTCTCGTTGCGAATCAATTTGGGGCTGCCTCCCAGGCATCTTTCTCTTTGATAGTCTTCCCATCGCAGTCCTGTGTGTGTGTGTGTGTGTGTGTGTGTGTGTGTGTGTGTGTGTGTGTGTGTGTGTGTGTGTGTGTGTGTGTGTGTGTGTGTGTGTGTGTGTGTGTGTGTGTGTGTGTGTGCGTGTGAGCAAGATAGCAAACAGAGGAACAAAAAAAGTTTTAGTTCAAAACTCAATCCAGTTGGATTGAAATCGTCCCATATCGACACACACAAACGCACACACACACACACACACAGGCTCACACACACACAGGCTCACACACACTCATACAGACACACAGGCTCACACACACACACACACATACAGGCTCGCACACACGCAAATACACACACACACACACACACACACGTAGATACATGTTGAAGTCTATGTGAAGATGTGTGAGCACCCAGCATCACAGAGAGAGAGAGAGAGAGAGAGAGAGAGAGAGAGGAGAGAGAGAGAGAGAGAGAGAGAGTCCTATTGAGGTGCACCTGAAGGCAGTGTCCTTCAAATCAATCCTTTGATTCAAGTGTTTACAGACAATGAAGAGAGACTCCATTTTGACTCCATTGTGTGACCGCCACATTTGCAGGCACTCATTGACATTAACACACACAGACACAGACACACACACACACACACACACACACAGTCAAAACAAGTGAAAACATTAATGAAAGCATAATTCCTCCCCTCTTTTGACAGAAAATACGGAACAAATTCTCATGAATATTATTTAAAAGGATTTATATTTGAGAGTGGATGATTTTTGGCTTATTTGAAAATAAACCAAGCGAAAATACCCACATATACGTGAGAGAGATGGGTTGTGCATACACACACAGTGTATGTATGCACAGTAATGCTACGCTAACGTGTATCTTGTACGGGTATTTCTGCCTTTCTGTCCGCGTTGCATCACGCTGTTTATCTGCAGCGTAATCTCTAATGATCTCTCATTCATCAAAAGGATCCTCCAAGACAAGATACCACACACACACACACACACCCTCTCTCTGATTGAACTTCTCTCTCACCGCCCTGGCCCTGACCGCTCGACGGAGCCACAACACAACACTGAACTGCAACCAGACCCCAGTAGCAATTTGCCCAGTAGATTCCCAGTACTCAGAGCCCTGGCTGCACATACTGTGTGTGTGTGTGTGTGTGTGTTCTGTTTATCCCATTGAACTATAAACACACTTGCCTCGTGCGGCCGTACGGACATTCACATGTTCAATTGGGATGCTCTCATTAGGCCATAAGCGCACTGTAAGTGTTACATAAGTTGGCATTTGTGTCAAGAGAGAATGGAGCCTATGTTTTTGTAATAATCCTACATTTCAACAAATTGCACGATCATTAATGCCTGCAAAAAAAGTCAATAGGCCATTAATAGCCTAACAGTACGTGCACACACACACACACGCACACACACACACACACACAGTCAAACCAGACAGGCTGGTAATATAACAGAGGACTTTCAGTTGAGACTCTCATCAAAAACTGGATACTATCCACCGTGGAGGGTTGAGATTTATTACACATTTAAAAGCCCTCGCTCACCGCTGTCTGTTGAATGCTCGGGGTTGGATGCTACGACTTGTCCACCCCGCAGACTCATCCATTGGGCATATTCTTATTTATGAGGCTATTTTAGATCTACATGCTTCAAAAGTATGGGAAGCTATCGTCTTCGCTGCCAGTACACAATCCTGCCCGTCTGTCCCTGAAGCCCATATTGAATTCGGTAAAAGTAAAAGGGTTCTCACTGGATGTGTTCAACATTATTTTAAATTACTTGGAGGCAAATCTGTCTGCAGATGTTTTTGCTGGTTCAAACCGGCCCTGTTTGATGATTATGTTCAGATGTTGATGTCTTGTCAGGAATACTAGTTTATTATTCTGTAATATTTGGTTTTATTTTGATGAAAAGTAATTTATTTGATTTGTGCTGCTGCCTGTCTTGGCCAGGACACCCCCCCCCCTTGTAAAAGAGATCCTGATTAAATAAAGGCCAAGTAAACCAAAACACATCCGACCGGAATTCCCAGGTGCGCCCCCCAAACGTGACCCTTTTTCACGAACGCAAATCCCCATGCGGCGGGGGGGGGGGGGGGGGGGGGGGGGGGGGGGGGGGCGTCCGTCCTCAGATGGAATGGGGGGGGGGGGGGCGGCGACCCGGAAACAAGAAGCCAGCCTGGGAGTCATTTAAACCCCCCTAAATACGCAAAGACACAAGCTGTGCCAGAAAACACAGCTAGGAGCAAGCAATGAAGGGTCCAGACCCAGGTCCCCGCTGGAGCAGGAGCCCGGAACAAAAGTGACAGGAGGCAGGGAGAAGGAGGAATGACCCTCGGTGAGGTAGAACCACAGAGGATGGAGCTCCTGGGCCCAGGCGGGGGTGTCGTAGCACTAGCGGCGTCCTTCACGGCCCATCAACGCTGCACCGCTGGGCGGGGGGGGGAGGGGGTAAGAGAGAGGAGGAGAGGAGGGCTGCACGCCACGACCGCCACAGGGAGGGTTGGATTTACGGGGCTGCGAAGATGAAGCTCGGGTTCAACGCTAAGTTGCCGCGAATGTACTTAAGCGCGACTCCTCCTCGCGCACTTCAAACATACGGGTTTGCGCTCGGCACGGACGATTCGTTTTAAATAGCGCGGGGCAAAAACGGGAATAGTTGCCGTTTCCCGTGTTTTTGGATCCGATGGTTGGGTTAGTTGGATTAACTTGGATATAATCATACTTTTTACTTAAAAACATAATACTGAGAAAGAAACTGCTCCGGCAACAGCAGGTGTTCTCCTCCTTCTGCTTCAATAATTATAATGATTTTAAAGTTGCCAACAAGAATCAGAATCAGGAAAGGTCCTTAAAAAGCGGGTGCAGGTAAGATGTGAGAGAGAGTTGTAAAAAAAGAGCAGAAAAGAGAGAGCAGAAGGGATTAAGAGAATAATCAAGACAGAGCGACGCCCTCCTCCCCGCGACGTTTATGTGCCATTGAGAAGTGTTGCATTGACGCATTCAAACAACGGCCCGTGGTGAAGATGGATTCCCCCAAACCGATCAGGGAACAGACGCCCCCGGTGTACGTCGTACGTCAGCGGTCCGGCAGTCGACCGAATTTCCCCCAAAATGTCGCATTGTGTTGTTGAATGTTTGTTGTTGAGAGACTGAGACTGCCGAGTTGATTAACTTAAGGGCGTTGGGAGGGGTGTGGATAGAAATAAATGAAAGTGTGATTGTGATTGGCTAATGTTAGGTTGCATACAAGTACCATAAAAGGAAGGGAAACAACAATATTCTAATCCAAATAAAAGGCACTGGCGTACGTGGACATTATGTGTAAATCTGTGATTTTATTTTTTATTATTCTACTGTTTATTTCTCTATTGTTTTATTGTATGCCTATGCAACCTGGCACAATAATTTCCTTTAGGATAATAAAGTTCCTCATCTTATTTTATGCTTATGTGTGAAATATATGTGTGTGCCAATGCCAAACCAATATTGTGTATGTATGTAGTGGAGATTGTTTGCAGCAAAGGGTTGCAACTCAAGGATGTATTTGGCAGATAACATTTTCAAACTCAAAACTCCGCCAAAAATTATTTATTTCTGAGAGGTCACCAACGTCTATATGCTGGCCAAGTTTGACATCTAACGAAGCTTATGGGAGAATGTACCAAAGGCGTGAACGAACTAAAATAATACAAATAACAAAAGCCTGGTGATGATATGAACAGTTTTTATAGCAAAACAGAAATCCACCAGTTGTATCGCTAATATACACGATGAACAAAAGGGGTTTACTGTTGGATTTGGTCTCAAGGGGGAAAAAAAGAATGCTCACCTTTTACGCTTTTACGTCGTATCTATTCTGTTCTTCGTTTCTTTATGAAAATGAATGTAAACTAAAAACCTGGAACATTCGCAAACTGTTCAATAAAAAAGATCTCGGAGGGAGGCAGGCAGAGAGGCTGACAGACAAATGGGAAGGCGGACAGACAGAGAGAGAGACAGACAGACAGACAGACGGATAGACAGACAGACAGACAGACAGCGCGTATGAGAAGGCAGCGAGCCAGACAGCAGGCAGACACGGCTGGTGTGTTACACTGTGATTGCGGTGAGATCATCCAATACGTGGTGTGATGATCCACCACTGGCTGGGCTGGGCTGTCTGCTCAGAGGTGTTTGGTGTCAAAAGACCACCTGATGTCCTCCCTAACGATGTATGGAACAACGAGTCGCACAAATCACACCCTCTCCAACTCATAGAAGAAGAAAAAATGTGTTTGTTTTCAACAACAACCAACAATTCGGAGAAGTATTTCGCGAGTTATCGAGGACCTTGTTCCATTTCGCTCATTCGACCAAAACCTGAGTGAATTCCATACATCCCTGGTTCCCGCCATTTCCTGTCCCTTGTTAGCCCCCCTGACCCGTGACCCTGACCCTGACCCTAACCCCCCCCTGCCCCCTGTGGTGTTAAATACTCACAGCTGAGGAGCAGGGGAGCAAGGTTTTAAAGCAAAACCACAAACCCTTCCTTCTGAAATGACGACAACGTGGTTCCTCCAGGTCTTCTCGCTGGCTGCAGACACACCATGAGCAGCCAGTGAGCCTCGTGATGATCGGACCATCGGGTACGTGATTGAGCGAGTTGCAAGGACGTGAGGCAGAGAGAGAGAGAGAGAGAGAGAGAGAGAGAGAGAGAGAGAGAGAGAGACAGAGAGAGAGGCCCAGTGCACTGTCCAAGCACAACACCATTGGAAGCCAATGGATTACAGACCTTTGTAGCTTTAAGATGTATTCTGTACATAGGCGACCGAACGCAATCTTGTTAGATGATCTGAGTCACACAGGAATACAAGTCCACTTTAAAAAACTTTTAAAAACTCACCTTTTTGTAAAAAGGTTTCGTAAGCATTTTGTTCTGTAATGTAGTCTTGTCTTTCTGTGTACTGGTATCGTTTTTTTAATCTGTATTTGACTTCTGTGTTTGTGCCCTGGTTCATTTTAAAGTGTTTTTATCGTTTCCTGTTTTTAGCTTTTAACTTTTTTTCTCATTGTGTGCATTGTACAGCACCCTGGTTTTGAAAGGCGCTTTATAAATAAAATGTACTGACTTACTCACTGCTTACTGTGCAAACTGCACTATTCAGACAACAACTCTTTATCAACACACTCTACTGTATGTGTGTTGATACACCCACACACTCTCCTTTGAGTTTTGTTGTTGTTGTTGTTGTTGTTGTTGCTTTA
>PIJE02002339.1:57548-73286 GCA_002895965.2 Coryphaenoides rupestris | reverse complement strand
TACCTGTCAGTTGGTCTTTACATGACTGTCATTTAAAGATAGGCCTACCTGTCAGTTGGTCTGTGTACAGACTTCATTAAATAGGCCTACCTGTCAGTTTGTCTGTACAGACTTCATTTAAAATAGACCTACCTTCGTTGGTCATGTACATGACTTCATTTTAAACACAGACCTACCTAATGTCAGTTGTCTTACATGATTCATGGTTAAAATAGGCCTTACCTGTCAGTGGTCTGTACATGACTTTCATTAAACTTGAACTAAAATGTAGAACGTGTTGTATGACGGTGTTTAACTGTTTATTGATATTATCAGAGATATTGTGAAACACGTTTTGCCCTCCGTTCCTTATGATCTTGATTCTAAACTCTGATTGGATCCTCGTCCATTGTTAGATCATGTTCATGTCTCTCTTTGGTTTTCTCTCCATTGTTTACTAACAAAGTGCATCCATCTTGTTTTAGTGTTAGATATTGGTGTTAGAAGTGAAATATTCAAATCCTCCCACCGAGTCACTGATCACGTAGCACGCCTTTGTTAGGACGACCTTCCCCATTTATGTGTCTTCACCACCGCACACACACACACACACCACCACACACACACACACATCACACAACACACACACACAACACCACAACACACACACAACCACACACACACCCACACACACACACACACACCACACACACACACAATGCTTATTGTATTTAAAGAATATTTACTTTCATGCCCATTTGCAACTTGAATGTCATAAAACATTCTTATATTCTAACATTTGTTTCTGTTTTGCTTGAATGTTGTGTTGAAGTCAGTCCCTGTCATGTAAACCTCTGATCCTTCAAGTTATGCTAACTTTAATTGCGTAACTTTGATTGTAATTATGAATTGTAATCATAGTCCCAGTTTAGTTGTACATTTAATGAGACTTAATCCAACTGTCTGGTTTGCTGTTCCTGATTGCAGTAAATGGTGCACCGGTTATTATTAATTCAGATTAATACCTTTTTATTTTAATAATGAATAATTTTCTTGAGAGATTTTGAATTATAAGCTAATAACCTATAATTATAATAATATAAGAATCCTGGTGTGTTGTGTTGAAGCGCCAGACCAGCAGGAAGAGCAGACCCCCCTGGACCAGGGGTCTCCATGAAGAGTGACTGGTCTATGGAGACCTCTCTGACTTAAAGATGGCCGCCCCTCAGAGAGGAGAGGTGAGAGTTCCAACAGACTTTTGTGTCTCAAACCTAATGAAACATTGTCCTATTGGATGAATATTTGTGTTGGTGCAGAACAACGGAGGCACCTGTGACAGTGGAGTTTGTCGTTGAGGTCACACAATGTGCATACAGTAAAGTAGGAGTTGGCAAACAAAATACTGTCCCTCAAACTGACTTCGATGATACATCGTATAATCATCGTGGGGATGATATAACATGCTCATTAAACACATCGAAAAAGACTGACACTGCGACAAATAGTATATTACACAGTTATTATAGAAAAATATGTAGACACGGTCTTAAAAAGTATGAAAGGCTCCAGACTGGATCCTTTATCATGTGGTTGCACAGGTATTTTAGCTCTCCTTTCCAGGCCACCATGTGGCAACGTCTGTCACAGCGCGACATTACGTTGACCATACGGTTCACTTCAAGTCCGCTAAACAATTGTGTGATAGTTTCCCAAAACATCTAATCATCGATTTAATAATGAATGGAATCTGGTTCATTATTCTCAGCAGCGCTCTGCACCTCATCCAGTACTGCGTCTAGTTCTCCAGCGTGGCTGGCAGTCGAACCATCAGTATAGGTCTGTCAGTACTCATTTTAATAAATAGACCTACCTGCAGTTGTTCGTGGTTGCACATGACTTCACTCATGTTAAAATGACTACCTGTCATATGTCTGAGCCGGATGAGCTGGTCATTGATTATAATAGATCCTACCTTCGATTGGTCATGACATGGACTTCATCTTAAAAATAGACCTACGTGTCAGCTTTGGTCTGTTACATGACTCATTTAAAAGTAGACACTACCTTGTCAGTTGGCTGTACGACTTCATTAAAAATAGACCTAACCTTCAGTTGTGTCCTACATGACTTCAATTATAAAATAGACCTACCTGTCAGTTGGTCTCGAGTGACCTTCATTTAAAATAGAGCCCTTACCTGTCAGTTGTCGTACAGTGAACTTCATTTAAAATAGCCTACCTGTCAGATTGGTCTGTCATGACTTCATTTAAATTAAGTCAACCTGTCAGTTTGTCTTTACGTGACTAGATATTAAACATAGACCTACCTGTAGTTGGCATTCTTACATGACTTACATATTCAAAAACCTACCACTGTCAGTTGTCTGGTACTGACTCTCATTTAAAAAGGCCTACCATTCAGCTGGTCTGTAGATGACTATCGTTTAAAACCATTCATTGCTGACTCTAATAGGCCACTTTCAGTTTGGTCCTGTACTGACTCATATATATGCATTGTTACATGACTCATTAATGACTAACCAGTTTGCTTACAGTGATCTTAAAAGGCTACCTGTCATTGGTCTGTACATGACTTCATTATAAGGATTAGATTGTTTTCAGACTCTAAAAGCTCCTGTCAGTGGTCTTACATGACTTCATTTAAATAAGACCTACTCTGTCAGTTGGTCTGTACATTGACTTCATTTAAAAATCAGCCTACCGGTCAGTTGCTTGTACATGTGACTTCATTTAAAATAGACCTATCCTGTCAGTGTTGTACAGTGATTCAATTAAAATAGACTACCTGTCAGTGTGTCTGTACATGCGATCATTGAAAGAATAGCTACGTCAAGGTCTACGATTCCCATTAAGGTCACGTTGGTCTTTACATACTTCATTTAAAATAGACGTACTGTCGTTTGTCTGTACATGACTCATTAAAATATGGACCTACCTGTCAGTTGGGTCTTTACATGACTCAGTTTAAAATGGCCTACTGTCAGTTGCGATACAGACTTCATTTAAAATAGCTACCTTGTCATTGGTCTGTACATTACGTTATTTAAATAGGACCTACCTGTCATTGGTCTGTAACATGACTATATTTAAAACAGGACCTACGCTGTCAGTTTGTGTCTGCTTACATGGACTTCATTTAAAAATAGGCCTACTGTCGTTGGGTCTGTACACAACTCATTTAAAATAGACCTACCTGCAGTTGGTCTGTACAATGACTTCATTTAAAATAGACCTACCTGGTCAGTTGGATAATTCATGGTAACAGTCGCGATCTATCCGTCTTACCTTCATTTTAAATATCAGTTTTTAATTTGATGAATAATAACAGGATGTTAGGAGTTTCGATCTGTGCAACGGCTGTTCTAGTCGCCTGCCGGACGCAGAGTGGAAATGTCAATCAATTCAGTCTGTTTCACATAAAGAAACGCATGATCAGCAGGGGATTAATTTACTGTGTGTAAGATAATAATATTTACTTTAGTGTATTTATACTACCTCTAGGCCTTACTGAGTTTGAGCAAATTGCTAATCGTACAAATACAGCATCTATCAAACTTTCATAAAATCCTGGTTCTTGTTTGTTTGTGTTGTGATGTGTCAAAGTCAGTTTCCTATTTTCTCTATTGAATAATTTATTATTATGGATTGTTTGATTATGAAAGATTTGTGATTACTTTCCACAATGTCCTAGTTGGCCTTGATTATTGGTATTTACTTATCAATGTCTAAATTATTATAGTGTGTTTGCCAGCAAGCCGCAAGCAAGCTCTTGTATATCATTGTTTCCTTCTGAAGAAAGTTTAATGTTTGTAAAGTTTGTATGCTGGTGCCTGCAAATAAATCTGATGTCATGCGACTTAACAAGATTGTTTGGAACCAAAGGGATGCGAGTCCGACCCACACCCCGTTCAAGTGCGTATTGAACATACGCTAAAAATTGATAAGAAGCCACAACAGGTGTCGTGTGGTTGTTGTGTGTGTGTTGTGTGTGTGTGTGTGTTGATGAACCTTGTGTGTGTTGTGTGTGTGGGTGTGTGTGGTGTGGGTGTTGTTGTGGTTGTGTGTGTGCTGTGTGTGTGTGTGTGTGTGTGTGTGTGTTTCCACAGACACACCATCAGGAGGTCAAAGGTGACCAGTGCTCAGTCTGTCCAGCAGCATTCAAGCAGAGCTGATCAACGGTGTGTGTAAATGTCCAACAAGACATTTACCTTAGCTCTGGCTGAACATTTAACTAGAACTCTGTTTGTTGGTGCTAGATAGTCTCCAGGCCGTCCCTCTGTGGACCAGCAGGATCTAGACAGACGGCTTCTTGATGTCTCAGTGAGCCGAGCAGGTAAAGTTCTCCCTTGATGTTGTTCTGTTCCAGAGGGCTGAGGAGACGCAACGCTTTTCTAGACAAGGAGCTGAAAGAGCTTCTGGCGTCCTCTTCCTACCATACCCACAATGCTCAGAAGTCAAAGGAGGAGGAGGAGGAGCGTTGGTGGGATTAGTAAGAAGGAGAGCAGAGGAGCGCGCCGCAATAGAGGGAGTGGTAGACATCACAAAGCTCTGCCTGATGGGAGATGAACCAGGAGACCTGGCCAATGCACTGAGGAGCGGTTAAGAGACTCTTACTTTGAAAAACAGAGAAGAGACTCTTATTTTGAAAACTGAGTAATAGACTATTTTGGTGAGCAGTAAGTCTCTTTTTGTTTTTTTGCTGACTAGAATTAGAGTATGGGTATATTTCTGACATTTCTATCTGTAGATATCTTTCCCTCCTGGAGGTTAAATGGCCAATGCATATGAAAAATTATATTGTGATAGCTTGTTGTCTGCACCTCTGTACGCCGTTCTATAGAAGAACCTTTTAGTGACTTTTGGAGGGAAGCCACAGAGGGTGGTAAGCCCCGCCTCTTGGAGGGTCCTTCTAAGCCCGCCCTTGTAGCTCAGTCTCAACCAAACAGCGGTCTACGTAACAGCCTCTCGGGCCGACCCACCCATTTCTGCCTGGCGACCTGTCTCATCAAAATACTCAACCCAGAAAGTCGGGGATATGGCCAACAGCGAGGTCACTTATGAACCAGGACTGTATCCCACTTCTGACACCAAGGTTGATTATGCGCAGTTCGAGCCGGTCATCTATTGTGGCTGGAGTGCAGGTTCAGGTACCAAAGCAGCGAGCTCGGGAATCATGGTGACAAAGGCAGTATACCAGAATGATTCAGGTTTTTAGATACATAGAGCATTATACAGTTTGCATGGTGAGAAGAAGAAGGAATCATTTACATGATAGACACAAACTCTACAAGGGAAGCAGACATAGAAACGCCTTTAGACAGCCATTCAGGGAGAAGCAGGTACAAACAAGGCCGTCAGGAACCCTTCCGTCCCCACTCCCCGACAGCCATCCGGAGACGCCCAGACCAGCCCCCGTGGAGATGAACAGACAGAACAAACAGTATAACTTGCAAGCACGATATCATGGCCTCACGTGCCACACAGAAGAATGTGGATCTCCCAACACTGTTAAATATCATGTATAATATATGGTCTTCTGTTGTTTTCTTATGTAGAATAACATCTCTCTCTTTAGAGACAGGTAGGTCTATTTTAAATGAAGTCATGTATAAGACCAACTGACAGGTAGGTCTATTTTAAATGAAGTTCATGTACAGACCAACTGACAGGTAGGCCTATTTTAAAATGAAGTCATGTACAGACCAACTGACAGGTAGGTCTATTTTAAAATGAAGTCATGTGACAGACCAACTGACAGGTAGGTCTATTTTAAATGAAGTCACGTACAACCAACTGACAGGTAGGCCTATTTAAATGAAAGTCACGCACAGCCACTGACAGGTAGGCCTATTTTAAATGAAAAGTCCGTACAGACCAACTGACAAGGTAGGCTTTATGAACCGTTACAGACACTGACAGGTAGGCCTATTTAATGAAGTCACGTACAGACCAACTGACAGGTAGACCTATTTTAAAATGAAGTCATGTACAGACCAACTGACAGGTAGGCCCTATTCTTAAATGAAGTCATTTACAGAACAAAATGACAAGTAGGTCTATTTTAAAATAAGTCACATACGCCTGCAGGTAGGTCTACTTTTAAATGAAGTCATGTAAAGACCAACTGACAGGTAGGTCCTATTTAAATGAAGTCATGTATGGAACCAACTGACAGGTAGGTCTATTTTAAAATGAAGTCATGTAAAGACCAACTGACAGGTAGGTCTATTTTTAATGAAAGTCATGTACAAACCACTGACAGGTAGTCTATTTTTAATGACTCATGTACATGACCAACTGACAGGTAGGTCTATTTTAAATGAAGTCATGTACAGACCAACTGACAGGTAGGTCTATTTTAAATGAAGTCATGTACAGACCAACTGACAGGTAGGTCTATTTTAAATGAAGTCATGTACAGACCAACTGATGGTGAACTGCAGACCACCTGACATGACAGCAGTGACTGGATGAGGTGCAGAGCGCTGCTGAGAATAATGAACCAGATTCCATTCCATTATTAAATCGATGATTAGATGTTTTGGGAAACTATCACACAATTGTTTAGCGGACTTGAAGTGAACCGTATGGTCAACTAATGTCCGCGCTGTGACAGCATGTTGCCACATGGTGGCGCTGGAAAGGAGACTAAAATACCTGGCAACCACATGATAAAGGATCCCAGTCTGGAGCCCTTTCATACTTTTAAGACGTGTCTACATATTTTTTCTATAATAACTGTGTAAATATACTATTTGTCACAGTTCAGTCTTTTTCGATGTGTTTATTGAGCATGTTCATATCACCATGATGATAAATATACGATGTATCATGAAGTCCTAGTTTGAGGGACTCCTACTTTACTGATGCACATTGTGTGACCTCAACGACAAACTCCACTGTCACAGGTGCTCCGTTGTTCTGCACCAACACAATATTCATCCAATAGGACAATGTTTCATTAGGTTTGAGACACAAAAGTCTGTTAGGAACTCCTACCTCTCCTCTCTGGAGGGGCGGCCATCTTTAAACTGGGCAAGAGGACGATCCATAGACCAGTCACTCTTCATGGAGACCCCTCTGGGTCCAGGGGGGTCTGCTCTCTCCTGCTCCCCTGGCCTTCAACACAACACACACACAGCTTTTACTCAGACTAATGAAGGTGTCATGATGTCTCACTGCTGAGCTCTGAGGTGGACAACAGTCACAGACAGTTAGAGATCCTCTTCTTACCTCTCAGCTTTGCTCTGGCGGCCATGTTCCCCAGACAGAGGGGTTTTAGAGGTAGGACCCTCCTCCTCTGTCTCCTCATCCATAGTAGACCGGACTCCTGGACACAAACACACAACTACATGTTGTTTCTGTGGATTCTATTTGAAGACCGAATGTGAAATCAAGACCTCATATATTCCTCCTGTCTAATAAACATACACTCTGTCACTATCTATGTCTATATCACATACATGTCTATCAGGATGATTCTTTATTTCACTCTTGAACCTTTTACTGTTTATAGGAAAAGCATCAAGAGTCTAAAGATCAGTGTACTAAACCATTATAGACGTCATAAAGTCCACAACACAACTAAACTGACCTCACAACAGACTAGAATGTGTTAAATAGTTTTATAACACTTTTGACAGAGAAGACAACAATGACCCAAATAACAACACAAATAAACACCGGATCCCCGCTGCCAGCAGGAAGGACTGACGCGTCTCTTACCGTAACTACTGGACTATAGGGGCATTCTGTGATTGGCGAATAAAAAGTGTGTGTGTGTGTGTGTGTGTGTACTTCTACTCAATACTAGTTAGTAGCAACATGTAATACTTGTAATATGTTAACATTACGTT
This sequence comes from Coryphaenoides rupestris, assembly GCA_002895965.2. Taxonomy (NCBI): domain Eukaryota; kingdom Metazoa; phylum Chordata; class Actinopteri; order Gadiformes; family Macrouridae; genus Coryphaenoides; species Coryphaenoides rupestris. Next base: position 65,431 of record PIJE02002339.1, on the reverse strand, counting down.
TCATATCTTCATGACTTCCTGCTCTGAGTTCTGTTCCCAGTCCTTCAACACTAATATTAATCTATGTTCTATCACGTCATATACATATAGATATATACATATAGATATATACATATACATATACATAAATATTTATACATATAGATATATACATATACATATAGATATATATATAGATATATACATATATACATATACATATACATATAGATATATATATAGATATAGATATATACATATAGACATAGATATATACATATAGATATATACATATAGATATATACATATATTGATATATACAGATAGATATAGATATATACATATAGATATATATATATAGATATATACATATAGATATATACATATAGATATAGCTATATACATACAGATATATACATATATAGATGATATATACATATAGATATAGATATATACATAACATATAGATATAAAGATATTATACATATAGATATATAAATATAGATATATATGTTGGACTCACCTTGTAATGTTTTAGTGATTAGTTTCTAAAGTGTAGAAGAGCGTCGACACGTCGCCTGACTGGAGATCAGGTTTGACAGGAAATGATGACGTCATCCCCGCTCCTCCCTGCGTGGTGTGTGTGGTGTGTGTGTGTGTGTGTGTGTGTTCACTATTCTAAACTATACTACTCTATAGTATTTGTTCTAAATGTTTCTTCTGATGTATTGTTACTCTATGAGGCGTGTACACTTAATCTGAACATCATGTAACATATAGGCAGTGGAACACATACTCTGTGTAGAGTGAATGTAGGTGGAGGAGGAGGAGGAGGAGGAGGAGGAGGAGGAGGATGGGGAAGAGAAGGAGGGAGGAGGAGGAGGAGGAGGAGGAGGAGGAGGAAGAAGAGGAGGAGGAGGGGGAGGAAGAGGAGGAGGAGGAAGAGGAAGAGGAGGAGGGGGGTAGGAGGAGGAAGAGGAGGAGGAGGGGGTAGGAGGAGGAGGAGGAGGAAGAGGAGGAGGAGGGGGGGAGGAGGAGGAGGAGGAGGAGGAGAAGGAAGAGGAGGAGGATGAGGAGGAGGAAGAGGAGGAGGAGAAGGAGCATGAAAAGTTCTCCTCAGACCAGGAAGTGTGAGCAGAGGTCATTCCTAGACAACATTGGTTTTGGTCGTGTATTACAAGGACAGAATCAGGGCTTTAAGTCTCTAAGACATAATGTGTGTATTCTCATACAGCCCATGTGTGTTCATCCAAGCACAAATGTTCATCCAACAGGCCGGTCTTATGGAATAGAATAGAATAGAATAGAATAGAATAGAATAGAACTTTATGAATACATGGAAGCCCAGACAGCTGAGCTTCAATGAGGATTATGTGTCAACATGCAGCACTCTCCTTATAATGTTTCCCTGGATTTAGTTTAAAAAGTGTTCTGTCTCCAGGAAGAGAGAAGTGGCTCCACGTCGCGTTACTTAAGTTCCGGTTTGACTTCACTTGCGTTTCCTTAAACTATATATGTCCCTGGCTTGGTGGAAGACACACACACACACACACACACACACACACACACACACACACACACACACACACACACACACACACACACATCCGTGTAACCGTTTAACAGTTGCTTCATGAACTCACTCGGTTGCTGTACTCTGCACAATAAAGCTAACTCTGCATCAGTTGTCAAATATTCCTTTATTCACTAATGTATATTTATTTCAGTCATTGTGTCAAAATAGAAAATCCACGACACACCACCATGCTTGGTAAAGAGTCAAATTAGACAGAGCTGCTTATTAGTGAACCAGTGTGTGTGTGTGTGTGTGCGTGTGTGTGTGTGTGTGTGTGTGTGTGTGTGTGTGTGTGTGTGTGTGTGTGTGTGTGTGTGTGTGTGTCTTCCACCAAGCCAGGGTCACATAATTTAAGGAAACGCAAGTGAAGTAAAACCGGAACTTAAGTAGCGTGACGTGGAGCCACTTCTCTCTGTGTGGAGACAAAGAAGAAGACTTTTTAAACTAAATCCAGGGAAACATTATAAGGAGAGTGCTGCATGTTGACACATAATCCTCATTGAAGCTCAGCTGTCTGGGCTTTCATGTATTCATAAAGTTCTATTCTATTCTATTCTATCAGACTGGCCTGTTGGATAAACATTTCTGCTTGGATGAACACACATGGGCTGGAGGGGGGGGGGGAGGAGGAGGAGGAAGAGGAGGAGGAGGAGGAGGAGGAGGAAGAGGAAGAGGAAGAGGAAGAGGAAGAGGAGGAGGGGGAGGAGGAGGAGGAGGAGAAGGAGGAGGAGGGCTTCCAGGTACTAAAGACTGTAGAGGCTGGCGTGCCCCGTAAGCCGACATTCTCCTCTCCAGGGCAACACCACCGCCACGCCAAACAAGAAGACATCCGGTCCATGAACATCAGAAAACACACCCCCGCCCCACCAGTGTGGTTGGTACATCCCAGCCCCCCGACTGGCCGAGGACATGGTTCAGGCGACGGCTCAGTGAGGTGAACACACGGAACCTCACCGCCACCCTCACCCTGACCTCATCCACCCCCCGTCCATCAAAGGTGCTGCCCAGCGCTGGTGGTGGATTTGGGTCTGGACCCGGGCGGGGCGGGGGTGGTGCACCTGTTGGGGGTGGTGGGTGCAACCTTGGACACTCCTGCGTCGCCGTGGCGATCAATCAATCAATCAATCACTGTCAATCAATCAATCGATCAGCAGACCCAGCGAAGCAAAGCGGTGCCTGCGTGCATAAGTCGAACGTCACAAACTTCCCATAATCATAATTCTTTAGTTTACTTTATCAACAACGCACACATGTGACGTATCTGTCTACTGCTGGATACAACATCATGTGTGATACTGTCAATATCATGTGTTATATTATTAATATTATTATCATGTTACCTCTAAATATTACCTTGCAATATTACCTCTCCTCTCATCATCATGTGTGATACTCTCAATATCATGTGTTATATTATTAATATTATTATCATGTTACCTCTAAATATTACCTTGCAATATTACCTCTCCTCTCATCATCATGTGTGATACTCTCAATATCATGTGTTATATTATTAATATTATTATCATGTTACCTCTAAATATTACCTTGCAATATTACCTCTCCTCTCATCATCATGTGTGATACTCTCAATATCATGTGTTATATTATTAATATTATTATCATGTTACCTCTAAATATTACCTTGCAATATTACCTCTCCTCTCATCATCATGTGTGATACTGTCAATATCATGTGTTATATTATTAATATTATTATCATGTTACCTCTAAATATTACCTTGCAATATTACCTCTCCTCTCATCATCATGTGTGATACTCTCAATATCATGTGTTATATTATTAATATTATTATCATGTTACCTCTAAATATTACCTTGCAATATTACCTCTCCTCTCATCATCATGTGTGATACTCTCAATATCATGTGTTATATTATTAATATTATTATCATGTTACCTCTAAATATTACCTTGCAATATTACCTCTCCTCTCATCATCATGTGTGATACTCTCAATATCATGTGTTATATTATTAATATTATTATCATGTTACCTCTAAATATTACCTTGCAATATTACCTCTCCTCTCATCATCATGTGCAATACTTCTTCTCAATATTATCCTTGCAATATTTCCATGCTACATTACCTTTCATCATTATGTGCAACATTCTTAATATTCTTTATATTATGTGCAATTCTTCCTCTGACCATTATTATTATTATTACACTTTTATTACATTTCAATTATTGCCAAATAGTTTTTGCTGACTGAATATCTTATCTTAATATAGTTTTATACTTCACCTATATTTGTATACTAGCTCCTGTTGTCCCCCACCACCTGGGAGGAAGGACACGGGTAGGTCTCGCTTAAACCCCTTTATTACACATATGTGGACAGAGCAAGGCGGTCCGGCCTCAGCCGCCCCCCGGACTCTAACTCGGGGCCGGGTGAGGCCGCTGAAACCGGCCACCAACCACACACTCTCCACAGTGTTGCTTCAGAGTGCGTCCTCGTGGCATCATGTCATTATACTGTGTGTTCCAGTGTAAGTTAACACTCTGGTCTGGCGTCGGAACCAAAGGTGACGAGATATATGGTTACCAAGCCATGTCGATAACACCTTTCTACAAATCAGTCTAAAAGCAGCGTTGGAAGAAGTGATGCATTTGTTAAAAAAATATATAAATGTTATTGTGCCGCCCTCGATATTCTATGTACTGAATATATGAGGCAGTAAGTTAAACACCTTCCTCTCATCAAAACTCTGAAGACGTTCATCTGTTTATCCACACGTTTATTGACTTGAACAAGAGTGAAACTGAAAACAGACAGAAAGCATAATCCAAAGCTATGTTTCAACTATGACTCATAAACACATTATGTACATACTTTTATCCTTCATGAAATGACCCATGTTTAACTGTTACATGTTGATGTGAGCCCCTAGTGACCCCTATGAACCCCTAGTGACCCCTATGAACCCCTAGTGACCCCTATGAACCCCTGGTGACCCCTATGAACCCCTAGTGACCCCTATGAACCCCTAGTGACCCCCCTAGTGACCCCTATGAACCCCTGGTGACCCCTAGTGACCCCTATGAACCCCTAGTGACCCCTATGAACCCCTGGTGACCCCTATGAACCCCTAGTGACCCCTATGAACCCCTAGTGACCCCTATGAACCCCTAGTGACCCCTATGAACCCCTAGTGACCCCTATGAACCCCTGTGACCCCTATGAACCCCTAGTGACCCCCCTAGTGACCCCTATGAACCCCTAGTGACCCCTATGAACCCCTGGTGACCCCATATGAACCCCTGGTGACCCCCATATGAACCCTATGACCTATGAACCCCTAGTGACCCCTATGAACCCCTAGTGACCCCTATGAACCCCTAGTGACCCCTATGAACCCCTAGTGACCCCTATGAACCCCTAGTGACCCCTATGAACCCCTAGTGACCCCTATGAACCCAAGTGACCAAACATAGCATAGATAGGTGAGTTACATAAAGTTCGCAAATTGATTCGAAATGATTCGAACAGATGGCCTGAAAATAGCCATTCACCTTGCCATGCGTATCCTTTACTTCCTGGTTAAACTCACACAGGAGGTCAAAGGTGACTTCCTGTTACCAACTTCCTGTTCTCTTAAAGGAACCGCTCCCTGTTACAGAACATATTGAATGTGCCTCGTGAATAAAATGGTCAACTAAACAACAGTAACAGAACAGTTCTCTCTCTGATAGTTGCTTCAAGGTCTTTTAGAACAATGATGGGCCACTGTGCCAGTCCCAAACCAGATGAACCAGAATGAAAAACAAGGAGGCAGACATTTGTGATGTGTGACTCACTTGGCCCTCTGGCACCGCAGAAATGTTGCGGAGAATAGGGTTGACCTGGCCAGACGGGACAGGAGTGTGATGTTCTGATGATGTGCAGCCACTGAACCACCAAACAAAAAGACAAAGCGGTGTCATGACAGACCTTCAAAAAAGATGATTGAAACCATTCTCTGGTCTGTCCTCCGAGAGACACCTGATGAGTAGCTCTCACACAGCTGCCACAGTGGATGCAGAAGTGCATTAGTAAGACATCAAGACAATCCAACGTTTACATTTACAAATGTACGTTTAGGACTACAATTACATTCAGGACATTTGACACTTTTATCCAAAGCTCTCTCTCTCTCTCTCTCTCTCTCTCTCTCTCTCTCTCTCTCTCTCTCTCTCTATAGTTGTAGTTCTGTTGCGCCGCCATGTTTGTAGTCCTGGTAAAAGGTGGTCCGCCGACTGCACCTCCGACGCGGGCCTGCAGGCGGCGCTGTGGGAGAGCAGCTGTGCACTCGTGGGTCTTCCGGACGCCTGAGAGAGGAGGAGGAGGGGGGGGAGGGGCGTGGCCGCCATTTTGTCCTCCGTTTGAAGAAGACCATTGTTGAAGATAAGATGTGTGTGTGATGTACGCCGTCTCTTGTACACTGTGACACTGAATTATGATGTTTTATTTGGAGGTTGTTGTAGAATAAGTAACATTTATTCACCAACTATCTCACTAACTGTCTCAAGTGTCGTCTCAAATGACCCCATCTTCACTGATCTCTGTCACAATCTCATCGCCACATTTCAGAGGATTTATGAAAATGTGCAGAAGATTTGATTTAAGGTTGGAAGCGTGTGTGTGTGTGTGTGTCAATGTGTGTTTGTGTGTGTGTCTATGTGTGTGTGGTGTGTGTGTGTGTGTGTGTGTGTTGCACCTGTGTGGTGTTGTGTGTGTGGTGTGTGTGAGGACAAAGAGATAAAAGCTAATAGGCGGTGATTGGAAGACACGTAAATGGGGAAGGTCGTCCTAACAACGGCGTCTACGTGATCAGTGAGTGACTCGGTGGGAGGATTTGAATCACTCACTTCTAACACCATATCTAACACTAAAACAAGAACGGAATGCACTTTGTTAGTAAAAATACACATGGACGATCCCAACAATAACCTCACAAAGGACTTTAAATCCTGGACAGTTGGGGATTACAGCAATACATTGACTTTCCCACACAATTCAAAGGACATATACTGGATCCTTGATCCTGCTGCTGCTGGTGTTTACTCCCCTGAGCTGTTTCTGCATATTATTTTGCCTATTTCTGAACCACAACTTTGTATCCTTAATGTCAAATTTTAACACTCCCGCAAAGCAAAAATGTCAACATCGCATCTCAATTCGCGTAACATCAAGAATATCAACACACTCTTTCTAATGAAATTAATAACCTCCCCAGCAAAGACTGCCTTTCCACCACTGACGAGCTGGTCTCTCACTACAATGATAAACTCCATAGCCTTTTAAACATACATGCACCTCTGAAAACCCGGTCTGTCTCTTTCACCCGCTCTGCCCCTTGGTTTACACCTGAGTTACGCCTGCTCAAGGCTAAAGGTCGTTGTCTTGAACGCCTCTATGCTAAAACCGGCCTTGTAATTCACAAGGACATGTATAACAACCACATACTTCTGTACAAAGATGCTCTCTCCTCCGCTACATCTTCACACTATGGCAACTTAATTAGGTCAGGTGCAGGAAACGCTCGAAACGTATTCTCCACAGTTAACAGCATTCTTCTACCACCAGACTCTCTCACACCCCACCTGTATTCAACTGCTCAATGTAACACCTTCATGACCTTTTTTTAATGGCAAACTCTAAAATATTCATCAGCAACTGACCTCCTCTAGCTATACACCACCTCACTCAACTCCATATGCTCCTCTTTCTTCTCCACTATCCAGCTTTGAACTTCCCACTGTCACGGAAATATCTAGTCTCATCCGCAAATCCAAATCATCCACCTGCCAGCTTGACCCCCTTCCTACCCTCTTAGTTAAAGCATATCTACCTTCCCTCTCCCCTTTAATTACCAACATAATCCATTCCTCCCTTACCACTGGTCTCGTCCCCTAATCCCTCAAAACAGGTGCAATAACCTAGCCTGGAAATCCAGACCTACATCTAGAAAGCTGTAGGTCTGGTAATGAGCAATGAAAATGGCCCAACTCGAGGGGCGGCACCAAGAATGCGTTTGAAAATATCACTGCACGCAATTGGATAACACTATGACCAATCAGAAGAATACACGGGGTGACATATCCAGAGGACGGAAACGAGTTTGTTTTGGAGAATAGTTTGACAGAGAGTGTTTTGAGAATCTAGGATTTTGCACACTGAGAGACGCTTCAAGGGCGCGAACCTGTGCGCTATTCTTCCCTCGGGATTGAGTCATACAAGCTAGTCTAGTTATCGACAATTGCTGTGACGAGTGATAAAATTCTTCAAAACGCATCTTCCTTGGTGGCGGCCAATGACA
>PIJE02002339.1:42500-55393 GCA_002895965.2 Coryphaenoides rupestris | reverse complement strand
TAACAACGTGTTGACATGTTAACATGATGAAGTGTTGACATGTTATGAAGTGTTGACATGTTAACATGATGAAGTGTTGACATGTTAACAACATGAAGTGTTGACATGTTAACATGATGAAGTGTTGACATGTTAACATGATGAAGTGTTGACATGTTAACAACATGAAGTGTTGACATGTTAACATGATGAAGTGTTGACATGTTAACAACATGAAGTGTTGACATGTTAACATGATGAAGTGTTGACATGTTAACAACATGAAGTGTTGACATGTTAACATGATGAAGTGTTGACATGTTAACATGATGAAGTGTTGACATGTTAACAACATGAAGTGTTGACATGTTAACAACATGAAGTGTTGACATGTTAACATGATGAAGTGTTGACATGTTAACAACATGATGAAGTGTTGACATGTTAACATGATGAAGTGTTGACATGTTAACAACATGAAGTGTTGACATGTTAACATGATGAAGTGTTGACATGTTAACATGATGAAGTGTTGACATGTTAACATGATGAAGTGTTGACATGTTAACAACATGAAGTGTTGACATGTTAACAACATGAAGTGTTGACATGTTAACATGATGAAGTGTTGACATGTTAACATGATGAAGTGTTGACATGTTAACAACATGAAGTGTTGACATGTTAACATGATGAAGTGTTGACATGTTAACAACATGAAGTGTTGACATGTTAACAACATGAAGTGTTGACATGTTAACATGATGAAGTGTTGACATGTTAACAACATGAAGTGTTGACATGTTAACATGATGAAGTGTTGACATGTTAACATGATGAAGTGTTGACATGTTAACAACATGAAGTGTTGACATGTTAACATGATGAAGTGTTGACATGTTAACAACATGAAGTGTTGACATGTTAACATGATGAAGTGTTGACATGTTAACATGATGAAGTGTTGACATGTTAACATGATGAAGTGTTGACATGTTAACATGATGAAGTGTTGACATGTTAACGTGATGGAATGAGTGAAAGTTGATTTTATTGTAATTGTTTTGTCCAATGATTATTTTACATTAATGTACACATTGTGTCTTATCAATGTCTCTGTAACCAATAAAGAGAAATACTTCAATTCACGATCTTTTATTCCGTGAACATGTCAACACTTCATCATGTTAACATGTCAACACTTCATCATGTTAACATGTCAACACTTCATGTTGTTAACATGTCAACACTTCATCATGTTACATGTCAACAGTTCATCATGTTAACATGTCAACACTTCATCATGTTAAATGTCAACACTTCATGTTGTTAAACATCGTCAACACTTCATCATGTTAACATGTCAACAACTTCATCATGTTAAACATGTCCAACACTTCATGTTGTTAACATTCAACACTTCATCATGTTAACATGTCAACACTTCATCATGTTAACATGTCAACACATTCATCATGTTCAACAGTCAAACACATTTCATGTTGTTAACATCAACCTTTCATCATGTTAGCATGTCAACACTCATGCTTGTTAACATGTCAAACACTTCATCATGTTAACATGTCAACACTTCATCATGTTAGCATGTCAACACTTCATGTTGTTAACATGTCAACACTTCATGTTGTTAACATGTCAACACTTCATCATGTTAACATGTCAACACTTCATCATGTTAACATGTCAACACTTCATGTTAACACGTCTACACGTCATCACGCTGACATGATGAAGTGAACCATCATCTCAGAGAGCGTTGCCAGCGGCGACGCAGGCCGCCAACAGCGCCGCCCACAGTGGGGTGGCAGCCGCGGCCACGGCGCCGCTGAGCTGCTGGTGGTGGACGTAGTGGATGATGTGCATGGCCCCTGAGTACGCCTCCTGGCAGGTGGGCTGGATCTGGTCCTCGGGCAGCTTGAAGCCATACGTGCCGTTGTCCCTGAGCTCGAAGGTGAAGGAGAACGGGATGCCGGTCATCCTGGCCCAGTCCCGGGAGGAGCCCGAATTGGGGTCTGCATGCAAAAGGGGGAGGGGCATAGAGAGAGAGGTGGGGGGCGGGGGGGTATAGTGAAAGAGAGAGAGAGGGGTATAGAGAGAGCAGGAGATAGAGATCGGCCGGCACGTGTGCGTTAATCCGTTAATACCGTACAATGCACGCGTCGTTCGGCATCATACGTGTCCGGTGCGTGTGTGTGTACTTACACAGGATGTCCGGCGAGGTTCCCACCTTGTATGTCATCCCATGGACTTTCTCCATCTCGTTGGCCGCCCCGATGCCCACCTTCATCTAGATGATGGAGAGAATACGACGTCGGTTGCGCCACTCTCAAGCCACGGGGGTCGCACTCCAGTGCTCTGAATGCACTTAGAGCTCAGAGCAGTTCACTTACCGGCCACAGGGGGGCGATATTGAGGGGTATTTCTGATTCTTACACATCGTACCTTTAAATATGAACATTTAGCTGCTGGATCATGTAGTAGTCAGTGTAATTTTTCTCCAGGGACAGTTTAATTTAGAGTGGTGAAATCGTCCTAGAGATTTAGTACCAGTTTAACTGAGCATTTCAATTGTTTCACGAGTTGTATCCGCCTGCGCGTGTAGAATATGATCCTCTCTACAATCAGCACAGCATCTCCTCAAATGGTAAATATTAAAGGTGCAGTGTGTAGAATGTATTGGCATCTAGCTCCACGGACTTGGTAGAAATGGAATATAACATTCCTAAGTATGTTTTAATTCGTGCATAATCTGAAGAAAATTAGAATCGTTTTTTCATTAGCTTAGAATGAAACCTTTATATCTACACAGGGAGACCGGGGGGCACGTTCCACGGAGGCCGCCATGTTGCTCAGCCATGTTTCTACAGTAGCCCAGAGTGGACAATTCACTCTGAGAGGACAGGCTGTCTTACTGGGAAATTATGACGATTAATCTATCAGGGAACCTCATCACTTGGCTACTCGATGCTGCTGTCGTAGACAATGACATCATTTTGGAAGAACGTACTTGTATCTTATAACACCCAGGTCTGTGCATGAAGCATAACTAATCAGCAGTTGTCGGAAAGGGAGGGCTGAGGTGAGGAGAGGTGAGGGGAGTATAAATCTGATTATAATCTGCAACCTCACCACTAGAGGCCACTAAATCCTACACAATGCACCTTAAACCAACTGCAACCTGCCACTAGATGCCACTAAATCCTGCACACTGCACCTTTAATTATAGAAACGGGATTTTGAACGGCATTGAGTTCGTCAGTGTGTGAAGATGATGATTAATGAGTATTCAGGCACCAATGGTGGCACTATGATAACACTGTTCCCGCATGTGATTGACAAGAAGGATTCCCAATAAGGCAAGAGATGTCCTGATTGATCAGAAATGAGGCAGGGTGGTCTAAAATCTAAATGGTCTCATTGAGAGGCAGTCAACTAGGCACAGATGTTCTCACAGCCTTTCTCTCACTAGTCGCTGATGGATGCCTATGGCATTTCTAACTAAATACAATCAGAGGTTAGCTCTCAAATCTTACCAACAGCACCTTTTACATGTGTACCAAGTCCCTACAGCACAGCAGCCAGGAGTTGTGAATCCACATGTCCTGTGCAGTACAACGGCTCATTTCTGACCAATAATAATGGCACAATAATGTTATTATGTATACTTTAGGAATCCTGTAGGCATTGTGTGCAAGTATTCCAATCTTTCTCCCAGACTAATAATCGGCGTTCCCGGCCAATCGATGTTCGCTCCCGCTCGCTGTTTACCAGTTCATCATAGTTCTGGGCCGTCAGGTTGGGGTTTCCGTAGGGCACCAGGATCAGCTGGCCGTAGGAGTGGATGGTGAGGAAACAGAGGAGGTCCTCCTTCCGCTGCTCCACGTAGCGTGTGTAGCGTAGCTTCCTGCCCCAGGTGGTGTCAGGTTAGCTTCCTGCCCCAGGTGGTGTCAGGTTAGCTTCCTGCCCCAGGTTGTGTTACGTTAGCTTCCTGCCCCAGGTTGTGTTACGTTAGCTTCCTGCTCCAGGTTGTGTTACGTTAGCTTCCTGCTCCAGGTGGTGTCAGGTTAGCTTCCTGCCCCAGGTGGTGTCAGGTTACCTTCCTGCCCCAGGTGGTGTCAGGTTAACTTACTGCCCCAGGTTGTGTTACGTTAGCTTCCTGCTCCAGGTGGTGTCAGGTTAGCTTCCTGCCCCAGGTGGTGTCAGGTTACCTTCCTGCCCCAGGTGGTGTCAGGTTACCTTCCTGCCCCAGGTGGTGTCAGGTTAACTTACTGCCCCAGGTGGCATTGAAGTTGCGGTTGAGGTCCGTGCCGAAACATTTACAGCCAAGGGGCCCCGGCGAACGGGACTTCCTCCACAGGCGAGTCTGCCGAGCACATGAACGTCCTCCATCAGTCACCAGCACTTTACATACAGGAAGACACCATGAGCAGGCTGAGAGGTGGTGGAAAGAGAGAGGGGAGAGAGAGGGGAGAGAGAGAGGGGAGAGAGGGGAGAGAGAGGAGAGAGAGAGGGAGAGAGAGGGGAGAGAGAGAGAGAGAACCCAAAGGCAGTGCCTACAAGGTACTGACCGTGTTGTCTCTCCAGGAGTATACATAGCCATCCACATTCAGAACCGGCGTAACGTAGAAATCCAACTGCTTCATCATCTCCACCATCTTGCCGCCTGCTCTGTACTCCTGCAGGATCTGGCCACACAAAGATAGGGGAGCATGGGAGAACAGTTCTCTTCCCGCTCTCTTCCTATCTTCAATTGTTTCGTCATCAACGTAAATGGTAAATGGATCGTATTTTAGAGAGCGGTTGTCTGATGACCAGAAGGTTGCTGGTTCGATACCCGGCTCTCGCGGTGTCCCTGACCAGGACAAATGGTAAATGGAATGCACGATTGCATCTTTATCTAAAGCACTTCACAGTGTTGTCTCACTCATCTCATACCCACCGGCGGTGTCAACCATGCCAAGGCAACAGTTCAGCTGGGTTGAAGGAGCAGGTAGGGTGAAGGTGGTGTCCTTCCTAAGGGACACCTCCACACTAGCTAGGAGAAGCAGGTAGGGTTAGGTTGTGTCTGGCTCAGCGGACACTCCACACCTTAGCCTAGGAGGAGCCAGGTAGGGTTAGGTGGTTGTCTTCCTCAGGGACACCTCCACACTTAGCTAGGAGAGGAGGTAGGTTAGGTGGGTCTTGATCAGGGACACCTCTACACCTAGCTAGGGGGGAGCAGGTAGGAGTTAGTGGTGTCTTGCTTCAGGGACAGCCTCCACAGTTTAGCTCAGGAGAGGAGCAGGTAGGGTTAGGTGGTGTCTTGCTTAGGGAACACCTCGACACATAACTAGGGGAGCAAGGTAGGGGTTAGGTGGTGTCTTGCTCAGGGACACCTCCACACTTAGCTAGGAGGGGGAGCAGGTAGGGTTAGGTGGTGTCTTCCTCAGGGACACCTCCACACTTAGCTAGGGGGAGCAGGTAGGGTTAGGTGGTGTCTTCCTCAGGGACACCTCCACACTTAGCTAGGAGGAGCAGGTAGGGTTAGGTGGTGTCTTGATCAGGGACACCTCGACACTTAGCTAGGAGGAGCAGGTAGGGTTAGGTGGTGTCTTGCTCAGGGACACCTCCACACTTAGCTAGGAGGAGCAGGTAGGGTTAGGTGGTGTCTTGCTCAGGGACACCTCAACACTTAGCTAGGGGGAGCAGGTATGGTTAGGTGGTGTTTTGCTCAGGGACACCTCCACACTTAGCTAGGGGGAGCCAGGGTTTGAACCAGCAACCTTCCAGTTGCCAGACAACCTTCCTGAGCTACTCAATGTCCTCCTTTCTTTCTTTCTTTCTTCTGTCACATTTTAGATACCTCCCTCACTCGCTGTCTCTCCCTTTCTCCCTCCCTCCCCTCCATCCTCCCTTGGCTCCCTCTCCTCCCTCCCTGCCTCCCCTCCCGTCCACCTGTTTGACGAAGTACTGGCAGAAAGCGGGGGAGATCCACTCCCGGGCGTGGATGCCACAGTCCATCCAGATGGCCTTCTTCCTCCCAACACTCCTCTCACCGATCTGCAAAACAAGAGATTAGCCAATCACCACGAAGGACGAGACCAGTAAAAAATGGCATCGGCCAATTGGAGCCTCCGTAAGATTCCCGCAGTCTGGTGAGAAGGAGGTTCCTCTGTTTTACAATCGTGGCCACGTGTACTCTCCGCCCGCCCGGTGGAGCGGGCGGAGAGTACATGGCGTCATGGCGATGAGGGGGGGGGGGGTGCACGTCAAACTCAAACTCACAGCTATTGAAAAGGTTTGGAGAAGACATATTGTTGGTACGGCCGAAGCAAACGCATGTAAAGGAAAAGGGGTTGAGCAGGACCTTGAACAACTTCATGTTTCTCTTCTCATGCGTCGTCCCGTAGCGTTCGACGAACACGACATCCGGGTTGTCCTGCAGGATGTCGCTCATCCAGGTGTCGATCTGTGGGTTCAAACGGCGCGAGTGAGAGCAGAACAACTCACGGGTATATCCACATATTAGGGGTGTAACAAATAACCGATTTGAATCGGAAAATCGGTTTTGATTTAAAAGATGCGAATGCATCGGCACACGGATCCCTGGATCGGTCTAAACGTAGCATGAACCGGCCGATGGCCCGATCACAAAGTTATGAATCAGTTTTATGTTGTTGCTGTGCTGCTGAATCCTCTGTCTGCTCAGTGTCTGCAGCGCTCTCTCTCTCTCTCTCTCTCTCTCTCTCTCTCTCTCTCTCTCTCTCTCTCTCTCTCTCTCTCTCTCTCTCTCTCTCTCACACACACACATTAAACTCTCGCGAGACTTGTCATAGTAACGTTAGATAGCTGCTCTGTTTGCGAGGGAAAGACAAAAAATGTCCGATACGATTCACAAAGTGAACGTGTTACATTGCAAAACAACACTTTAAAAGACTGATATTCTATAAGAGTGCTTACAGTTTGACACTTTGTTGTGTTCTGTTTGCAAAAAAATGTGCACAAGGGATGTCTTAAAATTGTTATAATTTTCTACCTCAGTAGTTCATTGTTCCTGATCTGAGCCTACACAGACCTCTCCACAACTTTGGCTCTAATTTGTGCCAACAGTGAAATTGAATAGTTAGTTATTATTGTCAGAGGGGCTTTGTAAAGTTCTTAAAATGCAATATGTTACACTAATAAACATGACATGTTTCTGAATTCACATGTCAAAAGTGACAAAATACTTGTTCCCTGGTCTTTGATAAATCTATTTGAAGGTAAGCAATGGCACATTTATAGTATTGACTTATGTTAATTCATAATGTAAAATGATTGTCTACTTTAAACAAGGAACTATCAGATTGTATCATATCCCATCAAATCATATTGAATCATATGGAACCGAATCGTTCCATTTTAAAAATGTATCGTCCCTGAATCGTATCGTACCCCATGTATCTAGATACGTATCAGATCATCTTTTTTGGAGAGATGCACACCCCTACTACATATATAGTTATATATTGTTCTATATATTTATATTGTTATGAACAACCATGTGTGTGTGTGTGTGTGTGTGTGCATTCTCACCTCATGCATGGGGTGGTATATGTTGTAGTCATGACTTGCTCTGTAGCACGCACACACACACACACGGACACACACACACACACACACAAACACACACACACACACACACAACACACACACACACACACACACACACACACACACACACACACACACCAAATCCAGTCGTTGCAGACAGTCAAAAAAGATTATTTTGATCAATTAATGTGATGATAAATTGCTTCACAATAATTGTAATGGATTATTCAAGACTGCATATATAAATCAATGTTTTTTAGCATATTGACATTTGGATATGAATAATAATCGATATCGAGGGCTGAGAAGTTATTAATGATATTAACATGGAAATGAACACACAAAGAGAATTTTCATTTCCAAGGTGTGCAGTCTACCTACAGATGGTCTGTCTTACTGATACAGGTATACTGCAGATTACAGATAGTCTGTGTGTCAGATTTTACAGTCAGCGATTTGTTTTCAGGATGTTGCTTTCATAAAAAAAATGTGACCAACTTTTCGAACAATTTTTTAAAAGCATTTTTGCCCTCAAAGCTAGGAAATGTGCAGGGTTAGCGGGAAATGTTCTTACGATCTTAATTTCAAGCTATTACAAGCTACTGAACATAACCGCATCCTGACCCGATGTCGACAGAAGGGCTGGCGGTGGTCTTAACTACACCTTCTCAGATCTACCTCTGCAGCCCTGTCACTCACCTCTCCACCGAGCCCGCGCCCACCTGCAGCCCCAGCCCCAGCCCCAGCAGCAGCAGCAGCAGCAGTTCTGCCAACGCTCCCAGCCTTGGCAACATGGTCCACCGAAAAGCCAACGGGCCGAGTCCCTGGATGCGGTGTGTGTGTGTGTGTGTGTGTGTGAGCACTGTATCGAGTGTCCAGAACTCAGCACTTCTTGATTCCTAAACCTTGGCCAGAAGCAACTCCCATGGAAGCCCAGGCTTATCAGGCAGGTTGAACTGATGAGGTTAATGTATAGCTGGAGGAGGCTGACCTCATGAACAACACGATAAGGTTAGGAATGTGTGGATGCAACAACAACTCTGCAATAAGTGAGTTTGACAGATATCTCTGCCAACACTGCCACAACAGTACTACTACAAGATTACTTTTTAAGAAAGTATCAACACTACCACAACAAACCAACACTGTTGTACAGATTACTTTACAATAAATACTTCTACCAACACTGCTACATCGTCAGCTTCAAGTATCCTCTACCTACCACAACAGTAAAACCACCAATGCAATAGCTTACTTGAAGAGAAATAGTTCTACCAGCACTGTTACAAGATTAGTTTCAAGTAGGCCTCGGCGATCTGGCAAAACATATAATCATGATTTTATTTCCCATATTGATCGATTTTCGATTTTCTTTCGATTTTTTTATAACAATATATAATTTGATAATGCTGCCAGTTTGAAGAGTATCCTTATGACAAATGACGAAGACACCAGAGGGTTCATTAGCTAAACTTTAGAACAGTTTATTAACACAAAATTATGTAAATATTAAACACTGCAAACATGCTGTAATAGCCGTAATGAAACACACCTTTCAAATGATTTAAATGTAAATAAAACTGAAAGCTGGGCAGCAAACATCTCGCATGTTTTTCGAGGGAGACAAAAATATTAAAACAAGTGGCTCAAATGCCCTGTGCAACTTTAAGATACAAGTACAAAATCTGAATATTATGAAGTGGTTAAATGTTTTAGAGGTAGACATTAATAAAAGGTGCAAAATTGGTAAAAGGTGCCAAATGTAAACATTTTACATGCAACAAAGGTAAACAAGGCTCATTCAAGTACAACAGTAATAATTAAGTAAAAACAAACATTTTAGCTTGTGCACATCATTTAACACCATTATAGGTTTTTTGCCAGAAAGGTATCATATCTTTCTCAATGAAGTACGATCCTGCATTATTTATATCCGCGCTTCTTTTTGAACGTTTTTCATATGGCAAATGGCAACAAATGACGACACAATCGATGCTTGTTTGGGCCCCGCTGCTACTTTAAGGCTTTCTTGGCTCCGCAGCCCCATGTGTAGTCGCTGGGCGCTACCATCTCAGGTGCTCTCCTGTCTTGGTCGACACGTCCGACGACATGTAGACGCAGCTGCTTCAGATCCGATGCTAGCTACCTGTCCGATGCCAGCTGCCTGCCCGATGCTAGCTACCTGCCCGATGCTAGCTACAGGTCTGCCCGATATAAAATAAATCGATAATCTCGCAGACATTTTCTGTTAATACTAATCTAATAGCGTGCTATCAGAGTACACTTGACGACTGCTTGTCGCTATTGAGGAGCAACCAGTTATCATGGCAAATGTCACCACAAGATTTATTGAGTGAAATACGACAACGAGAGATATTAGATTTACGATCCCAGTCTGCTAAAACCCACGCACATTATTAACCATTAACTGCATTTGATGTCTGAAATGTCCTTTGTTCTAAAGTCAAAATGCATTTCACGTGAGAGAAAAGTTGACAAAAACCACGTCCTTTAAAACTAAATTAATGTTTAGCTAATATTGAAAGAATTTTGACCCTCAATTTTGATTCGTAATTTAGTACATTACTTAGAGGACCTTGGGAGATATAATTTCTCCAGCTATGTGCAAGACTCAATGTTTGGCATTGGTCGTGACGTGTGACACCCATGACCCTTGACCCCCGCGTGGTGAAGCCAGAATTCAGTGGACAAGAGTTACAAAGAAATCGGTCCCGAGAAAGAGAGAACATTTTATTTTTCCGCTTAACAGTCGAACTTTGGCTGGTCATCAGTGGTGGTTGTCGGGAAGTTCCATGATAAAGTAGACTAATATTAGTAACTAAGTAACTAGTAACTAAGATAAATAATAATCAAGAATACATGGACACTTTCCTGGCAATAGACCATACGTATCTGATGAAGCGTTGCAAGGTTCATAACATCGGTGTTATATGGTCACTACAAACAGTGGAGGCACACGCACCCACACTCTGAACACCGGCTTTGTATCACTTCAACGTGGGCAGTTTATGCAAATGACCAATGTTTACCTTGTTCCTCCATGTTGCACCTACAAACACGCAAGTTAGTGCTCGGGTTCTGCAGGTGAACTCTGAACAGGTGGGTCTTGAGTCTCTTGTGGAAGCTGGTGAGCGACTCTGCTATCCTGATGTCAGCCGGGAGCTCATTCCACCACCACTGTGGTGCCACAACAGAGAAGAGTTGGGACTTGGGGCAGAATGATGTTTGACTGCTCCTAGTGATGGTGATACCAGTCTCTTGGTGATGGTGGTACCAGTCTCTTGGTGATGGTGGTACCAGCCTTTGATACCCCTTAGTGATGGTGGTAACATCTTCTTAGTGATGGTGGTACCAGCCCTCTGATACCCCTTTCACCAAACGTGAACCGAGAGCTGGTTCTGGGCTGGTGCTAGTGCCAGTTCGGAGCTGGTTCAACTTAAGAACCGGTTTGCTTTTCCACCGGCTAGAGAGCCTCGAGAGCCAACCCGCCCCCACGTCATTACGTCACTGTACATCTGTATAAAGTCTCCGCCTTCCCAGCAACGCGAGCACAACAAGAACAATGGCGGACTACATTCGCGATACGAGTGAATCTTGTTTTTTGTAGTTGTTATTATTTTGTTACGTACCCTGTTCTGTCATAAACTCAACGATAAAAAACTGAATATCTTATTTGTTTCTCTGTTCTTTAAGTATACTGAAGCAGACATGTTAACAAAATGTTTTATTTAGAAAAACAATGCTGCTCCGTTAATTCGCGGTTCTGATGGGGGGGGGGGTGCTCCGGTTAATTCGCGTTCTGAATGGGGGGGTGCTCCCGTTAATCGCGGTTTGTTGTGAAATGGAGCTCAGAAAGTTTTTGGCGGACTTGCTAATCCCGCCCCCAGCCCGCCCCCAGCCACTGATGTAGTCGGTTCTTAGTCGGTTCTTAGTCTGGCCCAGCAAAGAGTTGGGGCCAAGAATGAACCAGTTTTCCTGGCCGAGAGCCGGTTCTTTGGCTGACGAAACACGAAGAACTGGTTCGTTTTAGGCTCTGGCTCCGAACCGGCCCTGAAAATGCCTTGGTGGAAAAGGGGCATTAGTGAAGGTGGTACCAGTCTCTTAGTGAAGGTGGTACCAGTCTCTTAGTGAAGGTGGTACCAGTCTCTTAGTGAAGGTGGTACCAGTCTCTTAGTGATGGTGGTACCAGTCTCTTAGTGAAGGTGGTACCAGTCTCTTAGTGAAGGTGGTACCAGTCTCTTAGTGATGGTGGTACCAGTCTCTTAGTGAAGGTGGTACCAGTCTCTTAGTGATGGTGGTACCAGTCTCTTAGTGATGGTGGTACCAGTCTCTTAGTGATGGTGGTACCAGTCTCTTAGTGATGGTGGTACCAGTCTCTTAGTGATGGTGGTACCAGTCTCTTAGTGATGGTGGTACCAGTCTCTTAGTGAAGGTGGTACCAGTCTCTTAGTGAAGGTGGTACCAGTCTCTTGGTGATGGTGGTACCAGTCTCTTGGTGATGGTGGTACCAGTCTCTTAGTGAAGGTGGTACCAGTCTCTTAGTGAAGGTGGTACCAGTCTCTTAGTGATGGTGGTACCAGCCTCTGATACCCCTTTTCACCAACGTGAACCGAGAGCTGGTTCTGGGCTGGTGCTAGTGCCAGTTCGGAGCTGGTTCAACTTAAGAACCGGTTTGCTTTTCCACCGGCTAGAGAGCCTCGAGAGCCAACCCGCCCCCACGTCATTACGTCACTGTACGTCTGTATAAGTCTCCGCCTTCCCAGCAACGCGAGCACAACAAGAACAATGGCGGACTACATCGCGATACGAGTGATCTTGTTTTTGTAATTGTATATTTTGTTACTACCTGTTCTGTCATAACTCAAATAAAAACTGAATCTTATTTGTTTCTCTGTTCTTTAAGTATACTGAAGCAGACATGTTAACAAAATGTTTATTTAGAAAAACAATGCTGCTCCGTTAATTCGCGGTTCTGATGGGGGGGGGGTGCTCCGTTAATTCGCGGTTCTGATGGGGGGGTGCTCCGTTAATTCGCGGTTTGTTGTGAAATGGAGCTCAGAAAGTTTTTGGCGGACTTGCTAATCCCGCCCCCAGCCCGCCCCCAGCCACTGATGTAGTCGGTTCTTAGTCGGTTCTTAGTCTGGCCCAGCAAAGAGTTGGGGCCAAGAATGAACCAGTTTTCCTGGCCGAGAGCCGGTTCTTTGGCTGTCGAAACACGAAGAACTGGTTCGTTTTAGGCTCTGGCTCCGAACCGGCCCTGAAAATGCCTTGGTGGAAAAGGGGCATTAGTGAAGGTGGTA
>PIJE02002339.1:35000-37500 GCA_002895965.2 Coryphaenoides rupestris | reverse complement strand
TGGTGATACCAGTCTCTTGGTGATGGTGGTACCAGTCTCTTGGTGATGGTGGTACCAGCCTCTTAGTGATGGTGGTAACAGTCTCTTAGTGATGGTGGTACCAGCCTCTTAGTGATGGTGGTACCAGCCTCTGATACCCCTTTTCACCAACGTGAACCGAGAGCTGGTTCTGGGCTGGTGCTAGTGCCAGTTCGGAGCTGGTTCAACTTAAGAACCGGTTTGCTTTTCCACCGGCTAGAGAGCCTCGAGAGCCAACCCGCCCCCACGTCATTACGTCACTGTACGTCTGTATAAGTCTCCGCCTTCCCAGCAACGCGAGCACAACAAGAACAATGGCGGACTACATCGCGATACGAGTGATCTTGTTTTTGTAATTGTATATTTTGTTACTACCTGTTCTGTCATAACTCAAATAAAAACTGAATCTTATTTGTTTCTCTGTTCTTTAAGTATACTGAAGCAGACATGTTAACAAAATGTGTATTTAGAAAAACAATGCTGCTCCGTTAATTCGCGGTTCTGATGGGGGGGGGCGCTGTTAATTCGCGGTTCTGATGGGGGGGTGCTCCGTTAATTCGCGGTTTGTTGTGAAATGGAGCTCAGAAAGTTTTTGGCGGACTTGCTAATCCCGCCCCCAGCCCGCCCCCAGCCACTGACGTAGTCGGTTCTTAGTCGGTTCTTAGTCTGGCCCAGCAAAGAGTTGGGGCCAAGAACGAACCAGTTTTCCTGGCCGAGAGCCGGTTCTTTGGCTGTCGAAACACGAAGAACTGGTTCGTTTTAGGCTCTGGCTCCGAACCGGCCCTGAAAATGCCTTGGTGGAAATAGTGAGGTGGTACCAGTCTCTTAGTGAAGGTGGTACCAGTCTCTTAGTGAAGGTGGTACCAGTCTCTTAGTGAAGGTGGTACCAGTCTCTTAGTGATGGTGGTACCAGTCTCTTAGTGAAGGTGGTACCAAGTCTCTTAGTGAAGGTGGTACCAGTATCTTAGTGAAGGTGGTACCAGTCTCTTAGTGATGGTGGTACCAGTCTCTTAGTGAAGGTGGTACCAGTCTCTTAGTGATGGTGGTACCAGTCTCTTAGTGATGGTGGTACCAGTCTCTTAGTGATGGTGGTACCAGTCTCTTAGTGATGGTGGTACCAGTCTCTTAGTGATGGTGGTACCAGTCTCTTAGTGATGGTGGTACCAGTCTCTTAGTGAAGGTGGTACCAGTCTCTTAGTGATGGTGGTACCAGTCTCTTAGTGATGGTGGTACCAGTCTCTTAGTGATGGTGGTACCAGTCTCTTAGTGAAGGTGGTACCAGTCTCTTAGTGAAGGTGGTACCAGTCTCTTAGTGATGGTGGTACCAGTCTCTTAAGCCGCTTTTCCACCAACGTGAACCGAGAGCTGGTTCTGGGCTGGTGCTAGTGCCAGTTGGGAGCTGGTTCAACTAAGAACCGGTTTGCTTTTCCACCGGCTAGAGAGCCTCGAGAGCCAACCCGCCCCCACGTCATTACGTCACTGTACGTCTGTAGAAGTCTCCGCCTTCCCAGCAACGCGAGCACAACAAGAACAATGGCGGACTACATCGCGATACGAGTGATCTTGTTTTTGTAATTGTATATTTTGTTACTACCTGTTCTGTCATAACTCAAATAAAAACTGAATCTTATTTGTTTCTCTGTTCTTTAAGTATACTGAAGCAGACATGTTAACAAAATGTTTATTTAGAAAAACAATGCTGCTCCGTTAATTCGCGGTTCTGATGGGGGGGGGTGCTCCGTTAATTCGCGGTTCTGATGGGGGGGGTGCTCCGTTAATTCGCGGTTTGTTGTGAAATGGAGCTCAGAAAGTTTTTGGCGGACTTGCTAATCCCGCCCCCAGCCCGCCCCCAGCCACTGATGTAGTCGGTTCTTAGTCGGTTCTTAGTCTGGCCCAGCAAAGAGTTGGGGCCAAGAATGAACCAGTTTTCCTGGCCGAGAGCCGGTTCTTTGGCTGACGAAACACGAAGAACTGGTTCGTTTTAGGCTCTGGCTCCGAACCGGCCCTGAAAATGCCTTGGTGGAAAAGGGGCATTAGTGAAGGTGGTACCAGTCTCTTAGTGAAGGTGGTACCAGTCTCTTAGTGAAGGTGGTACCAGTCTCTTAGTGAAGGTGGTACCAGTCTCTTAGTGATGGTGGTACCAGTCTCTTAGTGAAGGTGGTACCAGTCTCTTAGTGAAGGTGGTACCAGTCTCTTAGTGAAGGTGGTACCAGTCTCTTAGTGATGGTGGTACCAGTCTCTTAGTGAAGGTGGTACCAGTCTCTTAGTGATGGTGGTACCAGTCTCTTAGTGATGGTGGTACCAGTCTCTTAGTGATGGTGGTACCAGTCTCTTAGTGATGGTGGTACCAGTCTCTTAGTGATGGTGGTACCAGTCTCTTAGTGAAGGTGGTACCAGTCTCTTAGTGAAGGTGGTACCAGTCTCTTAGTGATGGTGGTACCAGTCTCTTAGTGATGGTGGTACCAGTCTCTTAGTGATGGTG
>PIJE02002339.1:7500-30000 GCA_002895965.2 Coryphaenoides rupestris | reverse complement strand
GAATAAGAAAATGGTGAAATACAGGCTGGTCTCGTACTCTGGCTGATACAAAGCTACAAGCTTTTTTACATTGGACAAAGTCACAAAGTTGGGGCGATTTCTCGGTGAACTTCAGCAACGTGAACCAGAATACCATCGTCTCCAATCAGTGGTGAAGGAAACAAGACAAAGTATCATCACTTCCAGTTCAAATGGTCGTGTCTAATCTACAGTGACTGATGGTAAAGAACCATTTCAAGTAATTACGTTTTACCGCTCAGCCAACTTCCGGTTCCCGACCGCTCTCTTGGCCTGCATGTGAAGGGTTCCTGTAGGAAGGTTCAATAGAGAAACGTTTACACTGTGCACTGTGCTCCCTATGTCAATGTCTAGAGGTTGCTCGCTGAATATTCTTTCTTCGTCGCTTTGGATAAAAGCGTCTGCCAAATGCCCTAAATGTAAATATAATGTTTTCTTACACCATTGTCCTCAAAAGTTTGCAAATGTGTTATCGCACTTATAGCATCCTATACTCTTTAATGTGTGACATGACCTCAAGCCCCAAAGGCGGCGGCCTGCCAAACAGTCACAGGCTTTCACATTCCCAGTCAGCGGGAAATCAGTGAAGCCGGCGGGGCGAAGGACTTGACTGCAACATGGGTCCAGAGGGCTTATGGTCTGGAAGCGACAGATCCTCTGGCTCTCTGGCCAACGTGCATGTTTACCAGGAGCAGTGCAAGCATACGTGGTCAGCTGGTACAGCACCAGTGGGTAAACCTTTGCAGAATGGTGCGGACTGAGAGGGTCTACTTCACCAGGTGTATCTTTTGTACTGAGATGTCGGACTGTAGGCTGATCGTGTAGGTCTCTAGACTAGCGGCGGTCGACACAGAACCGGGAAATTGGAGAAACAGGATTGAGGTCGGCGGCCTTATTCATCAACGGGAATCCCCCCCAACGCTGGCACCGTGGAACCGGCCAAACACAGAGTGACCTTGTCGTCTGGTTTGTCAAAAGTTGTTGCAGTCGTTTGAAAGATGTATTGCATTGATCTGTTTGGGCAACTAATCAATACACGACACACTTAACTGGAGCTGGAGGATTTTTCCTTTTGAGGAAAATCCGTGGCGGACGTGTGGATGTCCTCTTGTCTGGAAGGCCCTGAGGAACCAGTCCAATGGAGCCAGTCCAATATCCAATATCTTCGCTGACCTTCACCCACTAGATATGATACTCTACCTTTTCAGCCTAGAGCCCCTTTAGAGTTAAAGGATTACTGTTATTTAATTCATTGTCTTAAGGTGGAATTATTTCACATTTGTTTTTGTTCATGTTCCGAGTTCCCCCTGCAATCCTTCCATGAGGCAGGCTTTCCAAACTCTACACTACAGACTAGTTTGGTGCAAATGTCAGGTTGTCACGTTCTTTTGCACGTATACTGTATTTTTGGTTAACAAAACAAATAAATCTTATCATGCGTGTCAAACCCAAGGTGTTTCCTACGTGAATTTGTGCATTATCTATGTATGTTTTCTTTTATACATGCATTTCCACTGACTTCTTCTGCGCTTCACGATGATATTTTCATCGTGTACAATGTACAATATGAAATATATCTATAATATCTCTTTCAGCGGCAACCGATTCCCCGCTGCAGTTAGCAAACGTGTGCTTCAGGGCTACCCCGCGCGTAAACCAAGCGCGTCTACGCCTCGGGTCAGTTGGTTTGGAACAGTAACGCATTCCCGGCGGCGCACCGTCGCCACGCATAGCGGCACACGCCTCACACCGAAGAACCACACGTGGTCCGACGGCAAGAAGGGAGATACACACATCTGTAGGACTTGGCGTTTTCGCTCCGTCCTTATTTCTGCTGTAAAAGTAGAGGAGAGGAAGTTGAGGTTGTAAAACGAGAAACTGCTCACAGGGGCCGAACGTGCAGAACTGTGGCGCAACAGACGCAGGCTCCTTGACAACTCCCTCGCGCTACGCTTGGTACAAAACGTCTCCCATCGCCTGCAGAGGGGCTGCTGCGTACGCAATGGGGCCATTAGAAGTGTTTTAAACCATCTCTCTCTCTCCCCCCCCCCCCCCCCCCCCAGAGATGGACTCCTTCCGCATCGTGCTGTATGTCCTCATCTTCCTGCTCAGCGTGGCGGGGAACCTGATGATCGTCGTGGTGCTGGCGGTGAACAGGCGCATGCGCACCGTCACCAACTGCTTCCTGCTGTCGCTGGCGCTCAGCGACCTGATGCTGGCCATCTTCTGCATGCCTTTCACGCTCATCCCCAACATCCTGAAGGACTTCGTCTTTGGCGCCGCCATGTGCAAAATCGTGGCCTACCTCATGGGTGAGTCTAGGTAGCGTCCTACCTCATGGGTGAGTCTAGGTAGCGTCCTACCTCATGGGTGAGTCTAGGTAGTGTCCTACCTCATGGGTGAGTCTAGGTAGCATCCTATCTCATGGGTGAGTCAAGGTAGTGGCCTTGGAGACACCTAGGAGGTGTGAGGAGATGTGAGGATGTGTGAGGAGGTGTGAGGAGATGTGAGGAGGTGTGAGGAGGTGTGAGGAGATGTTAGGAGGTGTGAGGAGATGTGAGGATGTGTGAGGAGGTGTGAGGAGATGTGAGGAGGTGTGAGGAGGTGTGAGGAGATGTGAGGAGGTGTGAGGAGGTGTGAGGAGATGTGAGGAGGTGTGAGGAGGTGTGCCCTGTTCTTCCAGTGGGTCCTCTGGGTCGGCTGGTAAGCCGATCTACCCAGCATACATCGGGGGGGAGACACTCCCACTTGTGATGTCATAAGCGGGGGGATTCTGTCCATGAGCAAAATATTCAAGGCGTTCGGCCTTTTGCTCTGAAGAAGAGAAAGGAATTCAAGGTGCGCTACTGTTAAGGCAATTAGCAGTCGGGTCCTGGCATTAAGTGAGCTTTCAAATCCACCCCCCCTCCGACACACACACACACACACACACACACACACACACTAGCACACACACACACACACACACACACACACACACACACACACACACACACACACTCACACACACACACACACACACACACACACACACACACACACACACACACACCATACACACACACACACACACACACACACACACACACCATGTCTCCCGTGCTGCAAATCCCTTCCTAGAGAAAGAGGATGGGCAAATCCTTTCTCTGCCTTATTAAACTAAACTGAGGGAGCTATCGCAATGCAGTGGCTACACAAGGGGGCGGCACATTGGGAAAACGAGAGAGACAGAGAGACAGAGAGAGAGAGAGAGTGAGGGAGGGAGAGAGAGAATGAGGTAGAGCAAGAGAGAGACAGACAGAGAGCGAGAGAGAGAGAGAGAGAGTTATGGGGGAGTCTAGTGCAGTGGTTTCCAACCTCATAGCATGAGGTCTGTCACCATTTTAACATTAGACTTTGTGCGTCTGCTTCCACACAAACAGTTGTACTGGCAGCTACTAGACCAGACCGTTCGTCCAATCACCTGCCAAGGATGGGGGGGAGGGAGGTGTGCCAGAACGGAGAGTTGACCTTATCACATGGGAATGGGGGCGGAGCTTCATTAACTTCCATTGATTGGCGGATCGCCTGAATCGGCACGTAAACTAGCACGGTAGCTAATGTTCCTCTAATGGACAGAATCCCCCCGCTTATGACATCACAAGTGGGAGTGTCTCCCCCCCGATGTATGCTGGGTAGATCGGCTTACCAGCCGACCCAGAGGACCCACTGGAAGAACAGGGCACACCTCCTCACACCTCCTAACATCTCCTCACACCTCCTCACACCTCCTCACATCTCCTCACACCCTCACCTCCTCACACATCCTCACTCCTCACATCTCCTCACACCTTGAATTCCTTTCTCTTCTTCAGAGCAAAAGGCCGACGCCTTGAATATTTTGCTCATGAAAAGGAGCAGAGAGAACTAGTGTTCCATTATGGATGCACTTAAAGGTGCTATATTTAACACATCATGGGCACTTAGGCGCCATAGCTTAGTTCTGTCCTCCTCCTTTCCTGCATCCTTCATAGCATCCTTTCCTGGCAGGAATCTTGTTTACTGTTTCTATGACAACTGGCCACGTTAGCTCCTTAGCCCCTAGCCACGAGTGCTAAAAGAGATGCAAGTGGGTGATGAGACCTCGTCCACACGTGTACAGGTTTTTAATCAAACTTATTCTCCACCCTGAAGTGAATGACTGTCTCTGACAATAACTGCTGGGACCCAGGCTGTGATAAGACTCATAAACACCAGTTGTAACAGAGCGTGATTAGACATTACAAGCGTTTTCGGAATTGCCATGTGACTCCCGTCTAGTGACATCACAGGTGGGGAGTGTGGGAGGGTCCACCAAGATGTATGCTGGATAGATAGTTCATGGTCACCTTACCATTTATCATTAGATATCATTACTTATTATTACATGTTGCTTGTTAGCATTGCTTGGCATATTGTATGTTCTTAGATGTTGGTAACATGCTCAGAACGGCACGTCTGCTCTTATCCCAGATATTATGATATGTTATACTGTATATATATCATATTATATGTTATACTGTATATATATCATATTATATGTTATACTGTATATATATCATATTATATGTTCTTATCTTTATGTACCACAGTGATATATTTCTGTCTCTCCTTCAACAAATGTACTCTTTGTAAGTTACTTTGGATAAAAGCGTCTGACAAATGCCCACAATGTAAATGTGAAATGGTTGTTTGTACCATTTATATGCCTACATATTACTACTGTACTTGGTCCACTTTTACTGTACTTAGTATGTACAGGTAATCTTGAATGTTGAATCTTTGGATCTTGAACGGTGCTTGTTTTCCCCTGTTTCCTTCTCCACGAGTGCGTTTCTCCCCGTGTCGTTGTTATTCTCTCTCGGCAGGCATCTCCGTCAGCATCTCCACCTTCAGCCTGGTGGCCATCGCCATTGAGCGATACAGCGCCATCTGCAACCCGCTCAAGTCCCGCGCCTGGCAGACGCGCTCGCACGCCCTACCGCGTGATCGCCGCCACCTGGGCCGGTGCGATGCTGCTCATGCTGCCCTACCCCGTGTTTCAAGCCCAGCTGAGGCCCCTTCCCCAAGACGCAGGACGGCGCCGTGGGACACATGTGCCGTCTCCACTGGCCCAGCGGACAGGCCGAGCAGGCCTGGTAGGCACGGCTCGCTAGCTGGCTAGCTGCAGCTAAGCTGACGCTAAGCAGCTAAGCCACCGCCAGCTTGCTACAGTTAGCTGGCGGTAGCTTAGCTGTCGGCGGTAGCTTGCGGTTGTGTTTGGTGGCGTTGCTAAAGGGCTCCTCGCACACCGCCGGGTGTGTGAGAGAGGGACGAGCCACGACAAGACGTTTCAATTCAAATTGTCGCGTGACTGAAATTGTCATTGTGACGAAGTGGCATCACAAGCGGGAGTGTCCACCCCAGGTGTACCCAGATTACCAGCCTACCCAGTGGACTGTACCAACTGGTCAACCGATCTATCCATCATATATCTGGGGTGGACACTCCCACTTGTGATGTCACTTCGTCACAGTGACAATTTAAGTCACATGACCATTTTTGAAACATCTTGTAATTGCAAATCACGCTCACAGGAGAATTGTCACTCCCGGCCACGTTGGACCAGTGACACACTCCATTGGGTCAGATTGATGAGGTCAATGATCTAACTTTATCGAAACACAGTTGATGAACATAGCATGAGCCTGAGGGTTTCCCTTCAATAGGCCTTCGGGATCGAGGAGAGAAGCCAAACAGTACATTTATTTTATTTGAGGGGACCTGAAGTGATTTACAAGTGGCGCCATCAGAACCGGGTCCGAATCTCTTAAATGTTTGTCTTCTAAATGACCCAAGCGAGCAGCAGTGTCATTGATCCGTAGCGGCGCGTGGCCACACATACTAGTGGGACGGGCTTGAATCGCTTACCACGGCCACTTTGATGTCGTTATTTTAATAATTAATTGTATGAAATAATTTTGACATGAATTAGCGTAATAATTCCTGTATTAGCGGATGAGAGACAGTCCATAGCTGTAAATATACCAGCCAGCAGCCAACATAACGCTGTGTTTCAAAGATGAGAGAGAGAGAGAGAGAGAGAGAGAGAGAGAGAGAGAGAGAGAGAGAGAGAGAGAGAGAGAGGTGGAGAGTGATCCAGGTGTGCATGAGAAGATAACTATTGTGGTGTTGTTTGGTCTTGGTGTGAGGAAAACCTGTTCTATTGTCTGTCTGTGTTCCACACACACACACACACACACACACACACACACACACACACACACACACACACACACACACTCCACATACATACATTCCTGACCCAGCGAGCGTATAATCCCTACAGAAGACTATTATCAGTCTTAGCTTACTGACAAATATTGATCGTAGGGGCGTGCAAATATGTGCACAATAGTTCGTTCTATCATCACCACGAAACTTCCCCACACTAATGTGTGTGTGTGTGTGTGTGTCCGCGTGTGTCTCTCTGTGTGTGTGTGTGTGTGTGTGTGTGTGTGTGTGTGTGTGTGTGTGTGTGTCTGTGTGTGTGTGTGTGTGTGTCCGTGTGTGTTATTGTGACCTATTAGGTGTCTGTTTGGTTTCATTGACCGCCTGCGATCGACCTGCTGGTTCTAATCACCGATCAGACAGCAAGGCAAGACAGCAAGCTGGGAGAGTGTGTGTGTGTGTGTGTGTGTGTGTGTGTGTGTGTGTGTGTGTGTGTGTGTGTGTGTGTGTGTGTGTGTGTGTGTGTGTGTGTGTGTGTGTGTGTGTGTGTGTGTGTGTGTGTGTCTGTGTGTGTGTGTGTGTGTGTGTGTGTGTGTGTGTGTGTGTGTGTGTGTGTGGTGTGGTGTGTGTGTGTGTGTGTGTGTGTGTGGTGTGTGTGTGTCTGTGTGTGTGTGTGTGTGTGTCTGTGTGTGTGTGTGTGTGTGTGTGTGTCAGGCACTCTGTGCTGATTAAACGAAAGCTCTCTCTTATGAAAGTGATCGCAGGGATATGACAGAAGTAAACATTTCCGACATGTGTTTGAAATGTGGCTTGAAATGTAATGATTAAAAAGAAAAAAAAGGATTCAATGATGATTCCAAAATTAGATTTGATTGAATTGATTGGATCTTTGTTAGGGGGGTGGATAATTGTCGATTGTAATATCCGCAATGTAGCCCAGAGTTCCTGGTGTAGCACCAGAGCTCCAGCAGCCACCCGTCGCTAGCTGTTAGCCCGTCGATTCCTCCTCCTCGCAGGAATAAACGAATAGCAGCGGGTTCAAGGAAATGAACAACAAACGATTTGAACAAACACTTTCAAAAAACATGAAATGGTAAAAACAAAACCTTTGGCACGTCCGTTAGGACTTTTTAGAACACGTTAGGAAAGAGATTGACGGTATCGCGACGGCGGCAGAGGCTATGAAACATTCATTTCCTCGCGGTTGCTTATTCACGAGAGAGCCTTCCTCTGCGCAGAAGCCCCAAAGCAACGCAGAGACCGACGTATTCTGCCCGCTGTTTATGCGCAACGGCAAATGCGATTTCACATTCCCGCGCGCATCGGACGGAGGCGCCGCGCTGCGACCTGCCGCCGGCTCTTTGAAGCTCGCCGCCTCTGTGAAGACGGCCGCCATCCTCCTCCTCGGCTCTCCGGATGCAAAACGGCGCTTTCAATACAGCGCTATCAAACGGCGCCGCTGCCGGAGAGAGAAAAGCAGCGAAAGCCTTGGCTAGCTTTGTTCCAAAAAAGGAATCCGGCTTTGAAACGGGGTAGCTAACGCGGGAGAAGGAGGTAGCTAAAGGGAGAGAAGGAGGTAGCTAACGCAGGAGAAGGAGGTAGCTAACGCGGGAGAAGGAGGTAGCTAACGCGGGAGAAGGAGGTAGCTAAAGGGAGAGAAGGAGGTAGCTAACGGGAGAGAAGGAGGTAGCTAAAGGAGAGAAGGAGGTAGCTAACGGGAGAGAAGGAGGTAGCTAAAGGGAGAGAAGGAGGTAGCTAACGGGAGAGAAGGAGGTAGCTAACAGGAGAGAAGGAGGTAGCTAAAGGGAGAGAAGGAGGTAGCTAAAGGGAGAGAAGGAGGTAGCTAAAGGGAGAGAAGGAGGTAGCTAAAGGGAGAGAAGGAGGTAGCTAAAGGGAGAGGAGTACTTTTTCCTCAAATTTGATGCTGAGACTCTTCCAGGTCTCCGCAAAATTAAAGCTTTATTGAATACTAATGCTAATACCTTTCAGTCCCGATACCCTTTCACCGCTAAAACATTGACGTAATAAAGTTCAGGTTTATTATGGAGCCTTTTAATCTTTCGTGGCTGTTTGATGTTCCTCAAGCATCTCATAAATCAGTCGCCACGTGTCAGCTGCCTGTGATCTGTCCTTGTGAGCAATAAGGCCTTCAAACGTTTTGTCGGTCCTTTTAACTCTCTCTCTATTGCTCTCTCTCTCTCTCTCTCTCTCTCTCTCTCTCTCTCTCTCGCTCTCTCTCATCTCATCTCTATGTCTCTCTCTCGCTCCATCTTGTTGTCCAGGTATGTTCTGCTGCTGCTCACCCTGTTCTTCATCCCCGGCGTGGTGATGATCACGGCGTACGGACTCATCTCCAGGGAGTTGTACCGCGGCATGCAGTTTGAGCTCAACAACAACCCAGAGACCGCAGGTTAGCGTCCGCGCCGCGCCGAGGCCACTCCCAACGCTCGTTAGAGGGCGTGGCTTCGCTCCGTTAACCCTCACGCAATCTGTCGTTTGTCCCCGCCCCCAAAACAAATACAAAAAAGTACAATTCAATGAAGAAATTACTTTGAGCGCACGTTTCACGACAAATAATAAATAATACGTAGCAGCGCCGCGGTCAGACTGCGCCCCGGCTACCCCCACTACGCCCCCCCCCCCCCCCCCCCCCCCATGGGTTTCCATGGCGACTCTGGTCTGCCGGTGATTCACCCAAGAAAGCTGCAAGATGCTGAAACAGCAGAGCAGCCGGGGGGGGGGGGGGGGGGCATCATGCGGATGCTAGGAGTGTCTCGGTCTGAGAGAGCAGTCATTGGCTGGGTCTCAGTGTGTTTCCCTGACCCCGTGTCTTCCTCTTGTATCCTCCTCCTCCTCCTCCTCCTCCTCCTCCTACACACACAGCGCTGAAGAACGGCGGGGCAGGTAACCATGACGACAGCGACGGCTGCTACATCCAGAAGAAGCCGGCGGCGGCGGCGGGCGGAGTGGAGCTCCCCACGCTGTCGGGGGCGGCGGCGGCGGCGGCCACGCAGCGGGACCGTGCCCGCGCCAACGCCTCCGAGTCCAAGTGGCGGGCCAAGAAGCGCGTGATCCGCATGCTGACGGTGATCGTGGCGATGTTCTTCGTGTGCTGGATGCCGCTGTACTGCGTCAACACCTGGAAGGCCTTCGACCTGCTGTCGGCCCACCGGGCGCTGTCGGGCGCGCCCATCTCCTTCATCCACCTGCTGTCCTACACCTCGGCCTGCGTCAACCCTGTCATCTACTGCTTCATGAACATGCGCTTCCGCGCCGCCCTGCTGGCCACCTGCGGCCGCTGCTGCTGCTGCTGCTTCTGCCCGCCGTACGGCCGCGACGCCGCCAGGCGCCGGGCCGGACACCCCCGCGGCCGGGGGGCCGGTGGCGGGGACGACGGCTACACCACCACCACCACCGCCGCCGGGCCCGGCACCCTGGGGGGCGGGGCCACCGGCGTGTCCAGGGTGAGCTACAGCGCGGTCAGCACCGACGCGGGGCCCTGATGCCGCGCGACGGGGAACATCTCTGACCCGTTGCACCAATAAGACGCTGGGGGGAGCGTTGCCTGGCAACCCCAGGAACTCCCAAGGTCTCGTTGGAGCTGTCTCCTCCTTCCTCTGCCTTCTATTTCCCGTGTCTATTGTCTGTATAAAGTCTGCTCTGCGTCTATTTATTTCCTGGTGTATCTGAACGCTATACGTCTGCTACATGTGCTGGTTTACCCTGGAACTGCTACTAGCTAGCATCATGAGAGGTCCATGTGTTGGAGTGTGTGTGTGTGTGTGTGTGTGTGTGTGTGTGTGTGGTGTGTGTGTGTGTGTGTGTGTGTGTGTTGGGGATGGTCTCACCAGGAGACTAGAGAGACCACTAGAGACTCCATCACCGCACACACACACACACACACACACACACACACACACCTGCACACACACACATGCTGCCAAATGTAGGATTTTTCTGCTTCTCTCCAAGTGAAGCATGCTCTCTCTCTCGCTCTCTCTCTCTCTCTTCCTGTGTGTGTGAAGTCTTGTTCTTCGTCACTTAGTGTTGGAATGTCCGAGGGAAACATCCGTGAACCAGATGACTCCTCTGAACGTGTAAAGTATCCGATCCCTGTTGTTCCGGCGCGATGTGCAGAAGTCAATCGGTTCGCCCACGGCGGCCTCGTCTGAGTTTTTCTTTGCGGCTCCGACGTCGGAGCAAAATGAGAACATTGGTGAAGTAGCAACCATGTGTGGTTCTGTGTGTGTCTCTGTGTGTTTTCGGGGGGTTTAACCATTTAGTTTTGTGTTTGTTATTCACTCCAAGTGCCGAGGCCATGTGATGTAGTGTATATAAAGCAGAGATTGTTTCTACGGAGTATGAAGGCCATGCAAGAATTGTTGTTGTTGTTGTTGTTGTTGTTGTTGTTGTTACATGTAAAAATATGTATGAAAGGTAAAATAACATTTTCCCTAATGAGTCAAAGGCGACACAGTGATTGACTTATTATTGAAATTGGTGATCTCACATTTTTATTTTGTCTTCCCGTCAAAAATGTTCAAAATGTCGACTGTGTTCTCAAAGAACACGACACTTTTTGTGTTAGCATGGTGCTAATGCTATTCCTCTTGCCGACGGTCGAGACATTTCATATACCTGCTGCACCTCGCCTGCCCACCGCGCAAGTCAGCGTGCAATTATCACAATTAGCCGTTTCTTTATCTCATGCCCCAACACCAGTCTAATTAGCTCTTATTTCCAGCATCAAGATGACAACGTTACCGATATCACATCACAGCTCCCCGGACTGCGAGCTTGTATGCGGAATATATGGACACACTGGACACACTGGACACACTGGACACACTGGACACACTGGTCACACTGGACACACTGGACTGAATGGTGGAACATTGCATGGTGATGGATGAAGTCATGGTGACCTCATTAGCAACACTTCAAATATATTTTGACTCCACGCCACCCGTGCATCCACCGCCACCACCTCCTCCACCTCCACCTCCACCTCCTCCACCACCACCTCCTCCTCCTCCTCCACCACCACCTCCTCCACCTCCACCTCCACCACCACCACCACCTCCTCCACCACCACCACCAACTCCTCCACCTCCACCTCCTCCACCACCACCTCCACCCTGAAACGAAACGCATGAATAGTTTGCATATTTTTATCGTGGGAATAAAGTAGCATCTTGAATACGTGACAACGTGGTGACAGGCCACTGGGCAGCGGCCACTTGTGACTCGGAGGCAATTTGCAGGGAGTGTGTGTGTGAGTGTGTGTCAGTGTGTGTGTGAGTGTGTGTGTGTGAGTGTGTATGTCAGTGTGGGTTTCCGTGTGTATTCCCAACGTAGCCTTTGAACAGTTTTTTTGGTATTTTTCTCCCTGTTGGTTCTGTCGGGTCTCTGTCTGTTAATTGAGTCGGGGTGATGGTGGTGGTGGGTGGGTGATGGTGGTGGTGGGTGGGTGAGGTGGGGGGGTGTCAGCCATCTTGCCGCGGTACCGGAGGGCTTCGTTCAGTGAACAATGCTCGGCGAAGGACACAAACACATTGTAACGCGTCCCGATTCTCTGGAGAGCTCGATTTTTTGGAACAGAATGTTTCTAAAAGCTGACAGGGAATTTCGGAATAATTATCATTCGCAGTTTGCCATCCCGCCAAAACAAGGGGGGGAAATTTATTTATGTATTCACTCATTCTAATTTAACAACTCGATGGCAAAGCTGAGGAGCGAATTTCTCGCTGCTCGTGCCGTGAGAAATTCAATTTTGGTTGTGAAGCGAAACGCGGTCGAGTCTAATAGAAAATTAAATGAGCTCTGTGTTTTCATTTTACGTTTGAACAATTTCCACTTCTCTTCCCTTCCCTGTGAAATTTGCAGTTTGGGGATTTCGGGGTTAAAAATGTAAAGAACCTCGCAATTCACGCACATGGATACAAGCACACACACATTCATATGGCAAATGGAGTCTCATCGCAACATGGTGAAGGTTTTATACTCTTTATGCATTTATTTGGATTTATTTATTATTTGTTTTGTCTTTTCTTCGGTGGTTACCTGTACCAAGTATGACAATGTTTCTGCTCTGTCCGCTGTTACCTCATATTTAAATAAAAAAATGATAGTAAATATATGACGTCTTTCAAGTCCAGATTTTCTTTCCGCAAATATGTGCTAGTGTGCCAACGGCGAGGGAGTTCAACTATTTTAAAGAGCAGCTAAAACCCTGAACCCTAGCGGCCTGTACAGCACTGCACCTGTGGTTTCTTATTGGCCAGAATGATTTTGTGAAACGAGCCAACCAGGTCCATGTAAAGCCTTCCAATCAGGCAACAGCCCGCCAATCAGGCAACAGCCCGCCAATCAGGCGACAGCCCGCCAATCAGGCGACAGCCCACCAATCATGCGACAGCCCACCAATCAGGCGACAGCCCGCCAATCAGGCAACAGGCTGCCAATCAGGCAACAGCCCGCCAATCAGGCAACAGCCCACCAATCAGGCAACGGCCTGCCAATCAGGTAACCGCCTGTTTTGTACATATATTAATTCAATATCGAACATATATTATCAATGTATTCCTGTGCGTTTGCAGTTGGCCGTTTTATAGAAGGCATCTCCAAAAGATTCAGTGGAATAATGAAACTCATTCCCAAGTCTGTTCGCCGAAGGGATGACAGTGGCAGAAAGTGATCTCTCTCTCTCTCTCTCTCTCTCTCTGTTCAATTCCAATGAATTATTCAATTCAATTATATGAATTATTATTCAATCAAAAGAACTTTATTGCCATGGAAAATAAACATTGACATTGCCAAAGCGGTTTAAAAATAACAAAAATAACAAAGTAGTAATAAGCAAAGATTATCATCATCGAAGTACAGCACACAGAATGAGGTAGTCTCTCTCTCTCTCTCTCTCTCTCTCTCTCTCTCTCTCTCTCTCTCTCTCTCTCTCTCTCTCTCTCTCTCTCTCTCTCTCTCTCTGACTCTCTCTCTCTCTGTTGATGAAAAGACAATAGTAGTATTTTATGTATGAGCCGAGAGAGCGAGCTTCACAGGACCGAACGCTGAGAGAGAGAGAGAGAGAGAGAGAGAGTGATAGAGAGAGAGAGAGAGAGAGAGCGGTAGAGAGTCAGCAGACCCACCCGGGGGATGACCGTGGAAGGGGGCGGGAGGCTCGTCGTCATGGCAACATGGTACCTGCCAGGAGCTGTTGATGTGATGCGTTCCCCGGTCTGGAGGCTGAGGGGGTGGGCGGCGCCCGGGCACCTCCTGAATATTCAGGGTCCGCTCGGTTCCACACCTCCTGCTCCCGCACCTCCAGACCAGGTGACCCGGATCAGCCGATCGGGTCCCGGCTCCTGTCCTCCCGGCTGTTCTTCTTCCTCTTCTCTCGTTGGGTTTATTTTAGCTGGAACACGCTCATGGTGGAGGTCGGCATGGTTACCGTTTCCTTCCAATCCATCTCCTTAACCACCACCCCCACCTCCCTCACCTCCCTCCTCCCCCAGAGATGACGTGAGGGCCTACAAAGGTACACCTTAGCATGTATGACACATCCGCCGTGAGCTGTTAAGAAGCATTACACACACACACACACACACACACACACACACGCACACACACGCACACACACACACACACACACACACACACACACACACACACGTACACACACACACACACGCACACGCACACACGCACACACACACACACACACACACACACCGCACACGCACACACACACACACAACACCACACACACACTCCACACCACAACACACACCACACACTCACACACACACACACTCACACCACACACACACACACACACACACACACACACACACACACACACGCCTCAGGAAGCAAGACCCAGTGCTCACTGCCCTCTGAAAAATCTTAGCCCCCCCCTTCCCTCTCACACACACAACAACAACCACACACACCCCACACCACACACACCACACACACACACACACACACACACATGCCCTATGGTGCTTTTCTCTGCTGTTCTGTCATCCTGCAGCCCCCCCCCCCCCTCTTTCTATCTCAATCTGTACCTGTTGGCCTGTGAGAATGTATGGGTGGTGGTGGTGGTGAGTGTGTATGGGTGGTGGTGGTGAGTGTTATGGTGGTGGTGGTGAGGGTTGTATGGGTGGTGGTTGTGGTGGTGAGTGTGTATGGGTGGGGGTGGTGGTGAGTGTGTATGGGTGGTGGTGGTGGTGAGTGTGTATGGGTGGTGGTGGTGAGTGTGTATGGGTGGTGGTGGTGAGGGTGTATGGGTGGTGTATGTGTATTGTATGGGATGTATTTTAACACATCAACCATCTGAACCTTTATACATTTTGCACTTTTACCGGGTGGTTAATTAGGAGCTACATCTCGCTTAGCATCACTCACGAGCAATTATTATCATTAATTTACAAGCACACCCACAAATATGTGTTTGTGTGCGTGTGTTTTATCAGGAGCCACGGTCGGTCGTTTTTCAAAATGTCATGATTATCTTTAACGAGCCCGTTTAAAAAGCAGCATGTTGTGCAAATATTATGTGACATGTATGTATGTAACGTGACACGTACAAATATTGACGTGCATTTAAACCCAGAGGACCCTGTTTGTACGCCAGGCGAGGGGGCCCTGGATCGCACGCTGCAGGCGAGAGTAGCATAGCCGCTAACGAGGCCATTAGCATTAGCATTACATTTACATTTACATTTACATTTAGGGCATTTGTCAGACACTTTTATCCAAAGCGACTTACAAAGAGTACATTTGTTGAAGGAGAGGCAGCAATATATCACTGTGGTACCTGAAGATAAGAATAGAGCTGTTTTCAAGCATTCATATTTACGAGACGAATAGAACGAGTTTCATAATTGCCAAGTTGCCTGCATAAGTAGCTGGGCAGGCGTGTGATTCTAAGCATGATACAACATCTGAGAACGAACAACAATGCTAAGTGCCATTAATAAGTGTTAAGACATATAAACACGCAGGTTAGTGCTAGGGGGGGTTATGTAGAGTCCAGGTGAACTCTGAACAGGTGGGTCTTGAGTCTCTTGTTAAGGAGGGGGGTTATGTAGAGTCCAGGTGAACTCTGAACAGGTGGGTCTTGAGTCTCTTGTTAAGGAGGGGGGTTATGTAGAGTCCAGGTGAACTCTGAACAGGTGGGTCTTGAGTCTCTTGTTCAGGAGGGGGTTATGTAGAGTCCAGGTGAACTCTGAACAGGTGGGTCTTGAGTCTCTTGTTAAGGAGGGGGGTTATGTAGAGTCCAGGTGAACTCTGAACAGGTGGGTCTTGAGTCTCTTGTTTAAGGAGGGGGTTATGTAGAGTCCAGGTGAACTCTGAACAGGTGGGTCTTGAGTCTCTTGTTAAGGAGGGGGGTTATGTAGAGTCCAGGTGAA
Organism: Coryphaenoides rupestris; assembly: GCA_002895965.2. Classification (NCBI taxonomy): domain Eukaryota; kingdom Metazoa; phylum Chordata; class Actinopteri; order Gadiformes; family Macrouridae; genus Coryphaenoides; species Coryphaenoides rupestris. The sequence goes on along the minus strand of PIJE02002339.1, from coordinate 14,338 downwards.
CTCTGAACAGGTGAGTCTTGAGTCTCTTGTTAAGGAGGGGGGTTATGTAGAGTCCAGGTGAACTCTGAACAGGTGGGTCTTGAGTCTCTTGTTAAGGAGGGGGGTTATGTAGAGTCCAGGTGAACTCTGAACAGGTGGTCTTGAGTCTCTTGTTAAGGAGGGGGGTTATGTAGAGTCCAGGTGAACTCTGAACAGTGGGTCTGAGTCTCTTGTTAAGGAGGGGGGTTATGTAGAGTCCAGGTGAACTCTGAACAGGTGGTCTGAGTCTCTTGTTAAGGAGGGGGTTATGTAGAGTCCAGGTGAACTCTGAACAGGTGGGTCTTGAGTCTCTTGTTAAGGAGGGGGGTTATGTAGAGTCCAGGTGAACTCTGAACAGGTGGGGTCTTGAGTCTCTTGTTAAGGAGGGGGGTTATGTAGAGTCCAGGTGAACTCTGAACAGGTGGGTCTTGAGTCTCTTGTTAAGGAGGGGGGTTATGTAGAGTCCAGGTGAACTCTGAACAGGTGGGTCTTGAGTCTCTTGCGGAAGCTGGCGAGCGACTCGGCTGTCCTGACATGAGCCGGGAGCTCATTCCACCACTGAGGAGCCAGAACCGTGAAGAGTTGGGACTTGGAAGAGCGATGTTTGGCTGTTTTTAGTGAAGGCGGTACCAGTCGTTTGGCAGAAGTTGCCGAGCGGAGTGCTCGGGTGGGGCGTAGGGTCGGACTAGTTTTTGGAGGTAGGTAGGGGCGTTTCCGTTGACAGCCATGAAAGTCAGTACCAGTGTCTTGAATCGAATGCGAGCGATTACCGGGAGCCAGTGGAGGTTGCGGAAGAGGGGGGTTACATGGGAGAGTTTAGGTAGGTTGAACACGAGGCGTGCTGCTGCGTTCTGGATGCGTTGTAAGGGCTTGATTGTTGAGGCGGGGAGTCCAGCCAGGAGAAAGTTGCAGTAGTCGAGACGAGTGATGACGAGCGCTTGGACCAGGATCTGCGCTGCTTCACGTGTCAGGAAGGGCCGGATCTTGCGGATGTTGTAGAGAGCAATTCTACAAGATCGGGCCACAGAGGTAATGTTGGCGTTGCAGGACAGCCGGTCATCCAATACCACGCCAAGGTTCCTTGCCGTGGGTGCAGGGGAGACTTCGATGTCCTCGATGGTGACAAGTAGGTCCATCTGAGGGCAGTCTTTACCCGGTATGAAGAGAAGCTCAGTCTTGTCGAGGTTGAGCTTCAGGTGGTTGGCGGTCGTCCATCTGCTGATGTCGGCATTTTGAGGATGCGTGTTGCGATGTGGGTGTCTGAGGGGGGGAAGGAGAGAAACAGTTGGGGTGTCATCAGCATAGCAGTGGTAGGAGAAGCCGTGGGGATATGTGATTACAGAGCCGAGAGATCTAATGTATAAAGTAGAAGCATTAAGCCATTTGCATTAGGCATGAGTGTTAAACCATGGCCGCGAGCGTGTACATGGTCGACGGTGAACAATCCGTCTACGACCGGTCGAAGCGCGGGAAACGTTGACCGCAAAGCGCAATCGCACGCACACGCACACACCACCACACACACACAGACACACACACACACACAGAGATGCAGACACACCGGATACACACACAGACACACACACACACACCCACACACACACACACACCACACACACACAGCCAGTTGTGAGGACTGGTGTGCTGGAATTGTGATGCCACTCAACGTTAACAGAAGCGTTTCCGTTCGTCTCCAGCCCCCGCTGGGCTCCTGAACAAACACACACACACACACACACACACACTCTCTCTCTCTCTCTCTCTCTCTGTCTCTCTCTCTGTCTCTCTCTCTGTCAATTCAATTTAATTTAAAGAGCTTTATTGGCATGGGGGAAACGTACATTTACATTGCCAAAGCGAGTGCTAAATAAAAACAAAAACAAAACAAATCAAATTTACAATTTTCGATTTACAAATGTACAATTGAGAGATATTCTATAGCAAAGAAATGTGTGTCTCTCTCTCTCTATCTGCGTGTCTCTCTCTCTCTCTCTCTCTCTCCTCTCCTCCTCTCTCTCTCTCTCTCTCTCTCTCTCCTCTCTGCCTTTGCTTCCTGCTCGCGCTAACACGTGTGAAGCGTTGCCATGGCGAGCCAAGTTTGTTGGACGAGTTACATTCTGTCATGGCACATTCTGCCTCTTCACCCCGGTAAGACGCACGTGTGTGTGTGTGTGTGTGTGTGTGTGTGTGTGTGTATGTGTGTGTGTGTGTGTTGACACCTCAACACACACACACACACACACACACACACACACACACACACACACACACAGCGCCATATAGAAAGTTACGAGCGGATGCTACCTCGCTACGAAGAACAGGTTCTATTTTGATGTGAGGCATCTGACGCCGTCAACCAGCAGGTTGGCATGGCAACGTCAGATACACCCCGACTGACGTGTCGGATTCTTGGACTCTTGTACTTTTGTGCACATTTCACAACGTTGACGTCAGAACAACCCTGCTAACTGCCACCGCCGCCAGACCGACAGAGAGACAGACTGACAGACTGACAGAGAGACAGACTGACAGACTGACAGAGAGACAGACTGACAGAGAGACAGAGAGACAGAGAGACAGAGAGACAGACTGACAGAGAGACAGAGAGACAGACTGACAGAGACACACTGACAGACTGACAGACTGACAGAGAGAGAGACAGAGACAGAGAGAGAGACAGAGAGAGAGACAGAGAGACAGAGAGAGAGACAGAGAGACAGAGAGAGAGACAGAGAGACAGGGTTTCTTATCTTCTTATCCTCTTATCGTCCTCTGAGAGCCGACACTACGCCTGTTGTCTCCAGCCAAGAGTCAATACTTGTAGTTCTCTACGTCCACAGAGTCTGTCGGCGAGATGGAAACAACAACAACAACAAAACAAATCCTCGGCTCTCGCTTCCGTCTAACGAGCTGTTAAAGTCCCCGTCCACTTGTATCTGCTGTGGAAACAGAGCCACCTACAGATTCATTCAATTGCTTCTCCATGTTATTTATTCATCCTTTTTCACGGGGTGTGTGTTGAATACGTTGGGAAGAGAGTGTAGCGTAAACCATCTTGTGTGTGAGGAGGTGTTGGTTTAAACCAACATAACCACCAACGTCTCCAACACCAAATAGATCGGCCCATTTTCACCGACATCCAACGCTGACGAGTTGATTTGACCTGATGAGTATCGGACGCGAGCAGCTAAGCCCTCTCTGCTGTGTACATCTCCGTTACCATGAGAACCGAGCGAGGCTGCCGTGGCCACACGCCATCTCTTACGTCGGCCCCTTTATTAGATCTTAAAATGAACTGACCCGCATCGGAAATACCTCAACGACGCTGCGATCGCGGGATGACTTTGTTCTGATCAATTGAATTCCCTCGTTGGCCCCCTGAGAGTTGCGTCGAAGCGCGGCGCGAATGGTAATCGCTGGGAGAAACGGGTTTGAAAGCATCTTAAAGTACACTTCAGAGTTCAATGGGGTGTTGAGCCGCTAGCTAGCAGCTATCAAACGGGTTCAAGACACCGGGAGAGAGAGCGAGAGAGAGAGAGAGAGAGAGAGAGAGAGAGAGAGAGAGAGAGAGAGACTACCGCCGCTCAACTCTGTTTTCCCCTCACACTTTTGTTGTACATTTCTTCGATTGGGTTGGATTGTATGTACTGTATGTATAAATGTATAAATAGTATATAAATGTACTCAACCGAGACTAATGCAACCCCGGACGTTCAGGGCGTTCTGGGCTGCTCCCCGTACTGTTCACCTTACTGTTCTGCTGTATTATTGTGGAATAATTGTTTCATGTTTTCTGAGAGAGTGTCCTGTATATCCGTCGTATTTTACAGTTAAAGCTGTTAACACGACTGCCAGTGAATTGGGTTTTTTCTACAAGGAGCAGGTTTCAGGGTAAGGCTAATAGAAAATACGTGTAAAATATTAAATAGGAACATCAATAAAAGAGAGGTAGAAATCCAGGAGTACGAAAGAATCTCAATATAAAAGTGTGGGTCCTCTGGATTTGAAGTATTCACAATATACCAACCTACTGTATTATTCAGTGGCCAGAGTGCTCATCTCTCAGCCGAAAGGCGTTCGATCCCCGACAGTCCTACTGTCGTTGTTACTAATCAGAACCTCTCTGATCAGTCCTTTTACAGGCGGAACCTCTGGATCAGTCTACAGCAGAACCTCTGATCAGTCCTACTGTGTTACAACAGAACCTCTGATCAGTCCTACTGTGTTACAGCAGAACCTCTGATCAGTCCTACTGTGTTACAGCAGAACCTCTGATCAGTCCTACTGTGTTACAGCAGAACCTCTGATCAGTCCTACTGTGTTACAACAGAACCTCTGATCAGTCCTACTGTGTTACAGCAGAACCTCTGATCAGTCCTACTGTGTTACAGCAGAACCTCTGATCAGTCCTACTGTGTTACAGCAGAACCTCTGATCAGTCCTACTGTGTTACAGCAGAACCTCTGATCAGTCCTACTGTGTTACAGCAGAACCTCTGATCAGTCCTACTGTGTTACAGCAGAACCTCTGATCAGTCCTACTGTGTTACAGCAGAACCTCTGATCAGTCCTACTGTGTTACAACAGAACCTCTGATCAGTCCTACTGTGTTACAGCAGAACCTCTGATCAGTCCTACTGTGTTACAGCAGAACCTCTGATCAGTCCTACTGTGTTACAGCAGAACCTCTGATCAGTCCTACTGTGTTACAGCAGAACCTCTGATCAGTCCTACTGTGTTACAGCAGAACCTCTGATCAGTCCTACTGTGTTACAGCAGAACCTCTGATCAGTCCTACTGTGCTGGAAACCAGAAACTGCAAGGGGCGGAGTTACACCTTGTTTCCTGTTTTGTTATGAAGATGTTCTTCCGAGATGTTCTCTTTGGCGTGAAACAATAATACTAATTAGCTTTCAGAATGTTTTTAATATGTGTATTTCTACAGTGGATGTATTGATTTAAAATCTTCACAAACGCTACGCTACAGTTCACTGCGGGCCGAATTTGTGTTCGCCAATTAGGTGCTTTCAGATCTCCGCCTCCAGCAACATGATTGGTCAAAACAAATTTGTTCAGCCAGACTTGAGCTTGTCTGCCGTCAGACTTGAGAAACGAATCGAAAGGCGAAAGTCCTGGAAGTACCGACGTCTGCTCTCTCCGATGTCTTTCCCTCTTTTTACTCGACGCCGTGCTGAGACAGGTCGGCCCGGAGGCTTCTAATGAATACCGCAGGCTGGTGTTGGCATCTTTGCCTCCATTATTTCTGAGGGATTCAAGGAGAAAAGAAAAGCCCCGGCAGTAGAAACAAAATTGCCATGACTTCGTTTGTTTGACGGCCTACACTTGAAGTGTATCTGGCACGTCGTTGCGAGAGTTTCCTTCGTCCACCGCGTCGTTGCTCCTCTGACAAAGCGCAATAATGACAACAAGAATAATATAATTTTTATTATGGGCCGCATGATGAGGTTTGGGGCTGCCAATCTGTCACAGGGGCAAACACCGAGAAAACCACCTTCAAAACCAACAAAATAAACGTCTCTCTCGGGTGAAGAAAATAATTTCAAACTGGTTTGTCTCCTTCCGTGTGTGTGTGGTGTGTATGTGTGTGTGTGTGTGTGTGGTGTGTGGTGTGTGTACGCACGCGCCCGCGCTAAAACAGAGCTAGCTGAACCCACTGGTGCTAAATTGAGGCGGCAGGCTGATGTAAGCGACCGTTTATCGACTGGAATTGTGGAAAACGTATTAATCATACAGTCAGACCAGCACACACACACACATGCAACACACACACACACACACACACACACACACCACACAAACACACACACTCCTCCCCACTCAGCAAGCCATAATTCACAAGGACCTATTTCCAATACTGGGAACCCCACCACCCCCCCAACACACACACACACACACACACACACACACACACACGTAGTTCACAAGGACCGATTTCCATACTGGGAAATGTACAATTCCCCATCCATCCCTCATCCGGTCTCCGGGGGAGGAGCCTATGGCCTGGCCCCTCCTCCTTTCCTGTGTCTCTTCCAGCCAATCAGGAGCCGCCGGTGATGCCCAGTGTCTCCTGGGAGGCAAATGTTTGATGAGAACCGACCTGCGCAATTGACCTATGTGTGGTGTGTGTGTGTGTGTGTGTGTGTGGTGTGTGGGTGTGTGTGTGTGTGTGTGTGTGTGTGTGTGTGTGTGTGTGTGTGTGTGTGTGTGTGCTGAGCCTCCTTGTTGTCAAATGGTTCGTCGAAGGTGTGTCCTTGCGTTACAGTTGCGTGTGTGTACCAGAGCTCACTTACCGATTATTGCGGTTTACCTCGCGCCTTCAAGCCTTTTCTACGTTTTCTTTTTGTTTCACTTCTGAGTTGTAGTCGTCGTGCCAACCGCAGCTCTGTGGGATGACGGATGGAAATAGCGTCGGTTAGCTTACCACAGAATAAACGAGCAACGGGCTGCGACGCTAACGGTGAGCAAATTAATCCGTAGGGTACTAATTTCCCCCCCGCTGACCCCGCACGCCGCCGCCGCCGCCGCCGCTCCCAGCCGTCTGAGAATACCATTAGTCTCGCCTCGTGGTAATGCCCTAATTAATTACCCAGAATTCAAACTGAAATTTGTATTGAAAGATAGCCGTCATATTAACGTACCGCTTCCACAGAATACCAACCAGCTCATTTGGTGCTGGAATGAGCTCGTGGTTAACGTGACCAGATTTCTGAAATGCAAAACGTTAACAAGTGTAGTTTGGCGGCTGAGGGTATAAAGTTGATGGATAGACCTCCTCGTAACGAGCTTCTCAGATAGACACC